>SNQJ01S0027002.1:26138-62268 GCA_010110895.2 Picea sitchensis | reverse complement strand
CAGTCATGCTCCCCCTGAAACCATGCTTTTGTCCTCTGCATCTAATAAATCTGATCCACCTGGAACCATGCCTCTGTCCTCTTTCTTCAAATATAGGTCTCTTTTCTTGGTATGCATATGATAAATATCTCCTCCTAGAATCATGGGAAGAAGAATGACTCCCCCTAAGGGTATGTCTCCAAGGGTTGACATCAATGAAAACCAACAGTCCAAACCAATTTTCCATCAACCTAAGACAACTTTCTGACACTAAGATCCTTTAGGTTCTCTCATGACCGTTATATCGAGTGTAGTGGAAGGATAGATTAAGCATGAGATGTTAATCAATAGAAAGCAGTCATCAACGTGTTATGACTTATTCGGTAGGTAAACCTCCGGAGGTATTGAACTACTTCATGTTTCTAGTAACCTGGAGTCTCGGAGTGTCAAAGCCCCGAGATAAATATATGATCGTTCATCGAGAAAGAAGATCCACGATCAAGTTCCAAAAAGCGCACAATGAGAAAGCCATTAACAAAACACCTTGTTGATTTTGTGCGGACCATCCACTCAAACAAAGATTAAATTGTGACCATCGATTTGTTTTAGCCTCCAAATAAGCAAGAATCGTCCATTCAACAAGATATTAACTCCACACCATCATATCAATAGCAAATGAAAAAGAATCAATGAATGAGATTGAAATTTCACGATAAAGAATCATATGTATTCTCTCTTGGTCACAGGTCAAAGTCATATGGATTTTATGAAGTTGTGTTGGTTTAAGTGGTAACTAGGATAACTCTTGGTTATAGTAAGTGGTCACTTGGTGAATAAAAAGTGCCTTTGGTCTAGATTGTAGAACAGGATTTGTGCTCTAAGCTATTAGCCACAAAATACGGTCCTAATAGAAAAGAGGGACATGAATCTAGCACCGATCACTTGATAAGGTAAGGAACTTAAAGAAGGAATAACAAATGGAGATTAAGCTTGTGGTTTCAAGCTCGTGATCACATGAATTTTGGATTGAAGGGAGCGCCTATTGATTAAGACTTGAATCCACAACAATTCGATATCTATAGATTAATTAACCAATACACAGTCATGATTAAAGAAGAGTTAAATCATGAGAATTATGAATAAAGAATAAAAAGGAAAAATTATAACATTTAAAGTTTAATATTATCATTTAAATGAAAGGGTACAATGGTTCTTTGTCAAAATACGCAATGGTTCAAATTCACACTAGTTGGAAGACTATATAAACAAGAAAGAATGGCGAGAAGAAAGTGGCTCTGCAATCCAGATCAGAAGATCAAAAGCAGAAGCAGAGTCCAAGAAGGAAAACTAAAGATACGTATGCAATGTGGGTGGAAGGGAGGAGTAAGGAATGATTCATATCCTTTTCTAAGTAAAGTGTTAAAAGAGGGAGTTGGTGCTTCCTAGGGTTGGTGCCTTAAAACAAGGGAGTTGGTGCTTCCTAGGGTTGGTGCACTAAAACAAGATAGTTGGTGCTTCCTAGGGTTTTTTCCCTGAAAAAAAGGGATTTGGTGCTTCCTAGGGTCGGTGCCCTGAAGTAGGGGATTTGTGTCTCCAAGAGTTGGTTCTCTAAAAAGGATTGGTGTCCTTCACAATCACATATTATTCTTTATAAACTTTGTAATTCTTGTTAATTATACTTATATAATTGATTCTTAAATCAAAGTCCTTTATTGATCTATTGTGATGATAAATAAAATAAATAACTAATAACTAATTGTTTAAAAAGGTAATATCGATTCACACCCCCCCCCCTCAATATTTCCAACAATTGGTACCAAATCCAAGTGCCTTTAGCACAGTCTAATAACTGGAAGGTAGATCATGAAAGTAATGGATCAGAAAGAGGGAATGTCTTCCAACAAAGCACCATTGTTTAAAGGATATGATTATTCTCTCTTTGAAAATAAGAATGAAAATCTACCTTATAGCTCTTGGTTTTGATGTTTGGAAATCTGTAGAAAATGGGTACATTGCACCAGCTACTCCACCCATAGATACTGCAGGAAAGAAGATTTGCAATGAAAACTCAAGAGTATTCAATGACATTCTAACCATCCTATATTTGTGAAGGTAATGCATTGTAATTCATCTAAGGATATCTGGGACAAACTGGAGGTTCTATATGAAGGAGACAACAAAGTCAAGGAAGCCAAACTACAAACCTACATAGCTTAGTTTGAAAAATTGAAGATGAAAGAAGAAGAGAACATTGTTGAAAATATTCATAGAGTAGATGAGGTACTTAACTCAATCAGATAATCTGGAGAAGAACTTAAAGACAAACCCATTATACAAAAGATATTAAGATCATTACCATGAGGTATGATGCCAAGATTTCTACAATTCAAGACAGACTAGACCTTGACAAACTCATAATAGATGAGCTCTATGGAATTCTTATAGCATATGAGATGAGAACAGGATAGGAAAACCCATCAAAAGGAGAAACAGCCTTTAAGGCTTATAAAGCAAAGAAGAATAGGAAACATATGTCTAATGAAGATCAGTCAGACATATCAAATGTAGAAGAGGCTAACTTCATAAGGAAACTCTAAAAAGGATCTAGAAAATATAAAGGAAAGTTACCCTTCAAATGTTTCAACTATGGAAGAATCAGACACTTTGTTAACAAATGTCCCTATCCTATGCAAGAGGAAAGTGATGATGAAAGAACTTTCAAAGATCAAAAGAAGAGAAAAACCAAAGATAAAAGGAATTTCTACAAGAAGAAGAAAACTTTCTTTACCCAAGAAGATAGTAGCTCATCTGAAGAAAGTGAAGAAGAGGAGCCAGAGCTTCTATTTATGGGAATGAAAAATCAAGATGATAATCATTTGGAATATGAAGAAGAAGTGAACCTTGAGGAATAATTTATCTATGCAATTGAAGAACTAAGAAAATCTAAAAATAAAAACAAGTTACTAAGGGAACAACTTCTAAAGTTTGAAGAAGTTATAAAATCAAGAGAAAAGTAGGTTTCCAAAACCATTAGTGATTCACAAAAATTGATTATTGAGTTAAAAAACCAACTCCAATAAACCAAAATAAAAGAAGAAATATTGAACAAGGAACTCAATGAAAAACAACAAACATGTAATATATTGGAAGATGAAATAATTCAACTAAAAGGGAAACTAGAAAAATAAAACATTCAGTCTAAGTTTGAAAACAACTCAAAAATCTTGAACAACATTCTTAGCAGTCAAACATCATCAAATGATAAGATGGGGTTGGGATATGATTCCTCTATAGAACAGAAGAATGAAAAATAGTCAATCAGCTATGCATATTCTCTTAAGAACTCCATAAAAAGAGAAGAAAATAAGGCAAGGACAATACCATTAAAGATTGTCCCAAATAAAGAGAAATATGCACTCCCTACTAAAGAAAAAATATGTCAAAAAAAATAGAATCATCAGAAGGAATCCCTCTAACATAAATCAATATATTTTCCTTGGATATTGTTATTCCTTCAATAATTTTGGACATAAAGTAGTACATTGTAAAGCTTATATAAAATACAATCCAAGAAATGTTCAAAGATATGAAAACAATAAGAATAATGCGAAAAGAAGAAATCGTAACTCATTCTCTCCCTTACAAGACTTCAATATTGAATGAAAAAAATGAAACAATTATGGTCAGAAGGCTAGTGAATGTAGATTGCGAAAGTATTCCATGAAGGCAAGTATCTCTAGCATTAAGGAAAATTATAAGAAGATATGGAGAAGAAAAGCTAAAGTAAAAAGGAAGAAAAATGATGAAGATATTGCACCTGAAATAGATAAAATTGACAATAGGAGAATAATGGGTGAAGTGTTTGATAAGGTATATGAAAATCAGAGTTACGCATATGAAGTGGATCAAGCTCAAGAAAAGAAAACTCCTAAAGAAAAATGTGACACAATTGCAGAACTTGATAATGTTATGCATATAAATTATCCATTACCCAACAAATGAAAAATGCAAAAAGAAAATTCTTGAGAAAAGGATAAAGAAGCGTATGTTGCACAAAACAATGATGATGGTGATGAACTTTGGATAGGAGATCAACCAGAAGAATTAAGTGATGATGATCTTGGAAATTTTCAAAAACTATTTTGATGATCTAATAAAACTCCTCCTCAACAAAAAAAAATATAAACAAAAGAAAGGAAGGAGGAATTAGGGAAGACTTAAGATTGTTCTTGTTGATACCCCTATGAGTATTGAAGCACGGAAGAATGAAGAGGCTCTTGGGTTACAAATGAATGAATAGATAACTAGCATCATTGAAAGAAGCATGGTTTGATGGTATAACTCTATTTTGCAGGATCTGACATGGCTTGTTACAGGTCTTCATCTTCCAAGGAACAATGTTGGTTATGTATTCTCTTAGTGAAGTTATGTGAATGGTTTATGAGGAAGATATGTCATGGTACATGGTTGGTACATATGTGAGATCCATTGATCTATCTTATGATAGAGGCATATCATGTGTGATATGACACGTGTTTAAGGCATATTGTTGGTACATTGATAGAGTCACTTATTGACAATCCTGATATATGCTTAGTTCAATTTTGACACATATTATTGAAATATATTTTTCTTCATGGTTGACACATGAGATAGTAAGTATGATTGGCATACACTTGATGTATGGTGTGGCATGAGTTTAGATGGTTGATGCATGGACAGGTCCAATTATTTTTATAGGAAGAGAAGATCATTCTTGAGTAGTTGATCTGTGTTCCAGTTGAGCAGTAGTATTTGAAGTGGAAGCAAATTTCACTAATAGCATATTATTCATCTTGTAGACAAGATAGGGGGGGTTATTCGTATTCCCATGATTGGTTTCAGTAGCATGATTCCAATTGGAGAGATGATTGGCATCCATGCCACCATCATTGCATCAGAGTAATATCCCTTGTCCAAAGGGGGAGATATTCATAGACAAGGGGAGCATCACCTCATGGGAGTGTCAGCCTAAAGGGAGAGTAATGAGATATTATTTGCATTAATCATTATTTGTATTTTTCTTTATATTTTTATTCTTAGAGAGATTCGCTAGGAAACCCTAAGAGAAGCTCTGGAAGGGAAATAGGACATATTGGTTTGGAGTTTTATCTTGTGACTAGGGTTTACTATTGTGCGGGAGATGTTAGAGATGATGATCAAACATATTCATTCACTCGGTTTTATTCACTATTATGATAAGGTGTGACTAAGAGAAGATAGTGTGTACTCTCTCTCTCTCTCTCTCTCTCTCTCTCTCTCTCTCTCTCTCTCTCTCTCTCTCTCTGTGTGTGTGTGTGTGTGTGTGTGTGTGTGTGCGTGCTAGGGTTTATTGGTCTTCTTGAATTTTCTTCAAACATCTTGGATTTATCGGGTTAGCATTTATCCCTTAGAGATTGGAGATTAGGTTTTTGAGAGAAAACCCTAGGGTGGATATGTGAAGTAGAAAAGAAGAGGAATATGTCTTCCCTTGGAGGTTGTGTTGGATATATTCTTGCACTTGGATCTTCTTGGTTAAGCTAGGGTTTGATGATTGACCCTATCTAGGAATTTTAGATAGTTGGATTTTTTGTACTAACCTTGACAGGAGGTTTGCATCATATTGAACTTATATGTAAAGTTCTCATCTATCCACATCTTGCATAATTTTCATATTTCAATTTTACTTATGTATCTTCTTTATCTTTTTCTATTTATAATGATTCATTACTTGTTGATTGGACATAAGTAAAAGAAAAAATTGTTAAGTGATTTGACATCTAAAGAAGAATATAAAGAGCTCATTTTATCATTGTTATATTGTTTTAATTACTATTGTAAATGGGCATTTCAAATCTCTTTATTTTCTAATAAGTTGCCCTATAAGGGGTTGAAACTTATCTCTTTGTTTGCTATATTTTCACCTTGAATTGTCAGGAATTTCGGCATTGTTTGAAGTGAATTATTGTAATCTTTATGTTGTTATTTTATACTCTAATTTTTAGTAGTCGTAAAGGCTTAAATTTATAGGGCTAATATTTGGGAAGCCTTCTAGGAAGAAGGTGAAATTTCAATTTTTCATTAATGGCCCGAGTGCATGAGATTTTCACATGCCATCAAAGATTGTTATGGTTGAGATCACTCTTGAGTAAGAGGGAGTTCATATTTCAACTGGGTCTACTTGGGAAAGGTACTTGAACTATTTAAGGTTAGTGGGTTTGAAACTCTAAGTTTCTTTGGAAAAGAATGTGTGCCCTAGAAAGAGTTTCTTCTACTTCATATACTACTGGTTTTTTATGCACTTGAGACTTTTTAGGATGTGTAAGGTGATTATCAACCTAAGAGAGTGTGACAAGTTGGATGGAGCTTCCAATTTTGTTCCATGGAATCCCAATCTTCGAATTCTTATGGAGGAGGCCAATATTTGGGAGCATGTTGAGAAGGAAATTGCATAACCTATAAATCCAACATAGTTGGTCGTTCATCGAAATAAGGAAACCAAGGTGAAGATAATCATTTGTGATTATATGAAGGGTCATTTCATCCCACACATATCATATAAGAAGTAAGATAACAACATGTTTGACGCTTCGGTTAAGTTATTTCAAAATTATTGTGCTTCTAGATAGATGCTCTTGCAAAACAAGATCTCGGCCATTTGCATGAGAAAGACAAATAATATAGTAAGCTACTTAACCAAGATCAATGAATTGAAGGATAAATTGGCCACCATTGGAACTAAGGTGAAGGATCGAGAGATAGTGTCCACCACCCTTAAGGGGACTCCTCCTTCCTGTATTATTTTTGTTCAAGGTATTTATGCTTAGGAGAACATATCATATTTCTCAAAGTGATGGGTTGATCTTGTGTAGGAAGAAATTAAATTGTAGTCTTGTTCGGAGAAACAAGGGGAAGTATATGTTATCAGTCTCATTGGAAAGATGAAGAAGGGTGGCAATAAAGGATTCAAGAAGAAGGATGGGATATATATATAATAAAGAAGGACCTAAGTAAGGTTATGTGTTTTCAATGTCACAAGATGGGACATTATGTAGAATCGTGTCCATTGAAGACTAGAAAAGGTGTGAAGTAGGTTGCAACTAGGATTGTAGTTATGGAAAAGGTGTGAAGTAAGTTGCAACTAGAATTGTAGTAGGTGTAGAGGAGATGTCCTCTTAGTTTTAAACCACCTTTTTCATGATTTTTTGTTTATAATCTAACACTATGTCTAGTGTTGGATAGTATGTGGACAATGGATCTTCGAAACACATGACATATGATGAGTCTTTATTCAACAGGATTCAAGAGAAAGAGGGAGGCATGATTGTGGAGCTTGGTGATGATGTTGCATACCCTATGAAAGGAGTTGGCTCCATTTCATTCTAGGTTCCTTTAGGTGATTTTATTGAGATAAGCGATATATTGTTTGTTCTAGGTTTGAGGAAAAATATCCTTTCAATTTCTTGCATGATAGATATACATTGGAGAGTTGATTTTGAGGGATAGTAATGCACCATCAGTGATAGTAGTTTAGTTAGTCTGGGGAATTTGGATAAAGGGGTGGGAGAGGGTGAACTTTACATATTACTTGTTGATCCAATGTCACTGTTACATTTCAACAAGAGGTTGGTATGGCCTTCCAATTATCAAAATCCACATGCATGGTGAGATATCATTAAACTAGGTTCAAGTTCATGAGAAAACATTATGATTGTATCTCATATAGATGAGGATGTAAGATATTTCGGTGTGAAGAGTTCTCCTTCAATGGTTGAGAATAATAATGAGATCATTGACCCAGGGGATCAAGAGCATATAGGAGGTCCTAGATCATCAATGAGGGAAAGTGTACCTCCTAGGATATATGTTATTCATGTAGCATTGGTTTCTTCCATCCATGAAACTTCCATTTATTCATTGGAGGAAAGGTGTGATGCCTTGATGGAGGATATTGAGATTGATACTAGAGTTGTAGGTGATGGGAGTATTATGGAGGTAACAGATCCAAGAGGGATTTTGGATTCTCTCTTATAGAGGGAGTTTCCCTTGGTGATATTCTTACTTCTAAATTCTCACGAGATGATGGAGTTGACCTGGTTTAGGGTGGTTTAGTTGCCAAAATATTTGAGATACATGAGAGAGATTCTCATGTTGACATGTTGATGTTGACCTTGCATAGTTTGATGAATATACCACAAGATTTGTATTCCAGGATTAACTTGATCATGTATGGAAATGTGATTGTCTTTGTAGGATGTCACTAAAGAGTTCATGATGCGGTGTCTATTGATGTTTTCCCGTGATGTTGACTTGGAAAATGATGGAGTTTGGCAGGTTGATTTTATTCCAAGGAGATATTCCAAGGAGGAGCCACTTGTTTAAAGAGAACCCTAGAGGGGACGTGGAGCATTGTGCATCACGGAGGGGGACTTCAATCCCTAGTTGACATGTGGCAACTTGATTTCCTGTTTTGGGGGCTGGAGATGGATCGGAGGACCTAGGGCTTTGTCAGTTTTCTTGTTGAGGGTAGCTAACCTAGTGAAGTACATTACTTTGGAGGATAGATTGAGTCTGTGGTGGCTTATGATGGAGTGGTGTGGACTTGTCTTGTGTATCTACATCAACTCAAATTCATTGTGCATGACATTGCCATTGGATCATAAAACTTGTACTCTAGAGTGGAAATCTCACTTGTGTGGCCTACAAGGGCTCATGTATGTTTCTTGTAAGGTATTAGGCCCACATAGTATTGTTTTCCTCCCTTATATCTCTTATAAATAGAGGAAGGAGATATTATTTCCATTAATCGTCATTTGTGTCTTTCTCTTTGTATTTGTCTTCTTGGAGAGATTCATTGTGGTTCATGAGTTCATGAAGAAACCCTAAGAGAAGTTATGGAAGGAAAAAAGGATGTCTTAGTTTGTATTTTTCTCTTGTGACTAGGATTTTCTCTTATGGAGGAGAAGTTGAAGATGATGATCAAACATATTCATTCACTAACTTGTATTCACTCTTGTGATGAGATGTGACTAAGAGAAGAGAGTGATCTCTCTCTCTCTCTCTCCCTCTCTCTGTGTGTGTGTGTGTGTGTGTGTGTGTGTGTGTGTGTGTGTTAAGGTTTCTTAGTCTTCTTGGAGTTCTAGTGTTAAGGTTTATCCCTTGGAAATTGGAGCATTAGGGGAATTTTTGGGTAAAAAATGGGCCTCAAAACAAAAATTTACTATCAAAATCAACTTTAAAAGAACCAATAGGATTCAATATGGCAATGTCAATTGATCCAGGTGGATCATCTCAAAATTCGATAGAGTTTAAGAATTAAAAAAGAAAAGTAAATCTTACAAAGTGGAAGAGCTCGTCAGCAACTTTATGGTGACGTTCGTTTCGGGAAAAACGGCCTCCAGATGACAAAGATATCAGCAGTTGAATTTTCGTCAAAGATGGTGAAAAATGGTTAGAAATGGTTAAAAAATGTAATTTGGGGCTATGGGAATTGAAGCCAAGACCTTAGGATAAGGCCACCATGACCCCATGGTTGGGAAAAAATGGGGTGGTCAAGGGCTTATCCCTCAACCTTGCCAACACCGAGGCCCCCTTGGTATTTAAATGTTATATCAAAACCATATGTTATAACCCAAAAACCAACCATATAAATACGCCAAAGTTCAACCATATGATATATCAAAACCATATGTTATAACCCAAAATCCAAACATATAAATACACTAAAGTTCAAACCATATGCCATATTATATATTAAAATCACATATGCGGTGGGAGGAGAAGCCTGCGGGTTTGACCCCGGGTCTTCTGCCCCCCTAACCACCACAACTACCAACGCGCCACCACCATGAGACGTGGCAAGAAGTGGCGCGATAACCTTAAAAAGTGTTGAATTTGATGGGATTTGGGTGGGAGCGTGGCCTATGGCCCACACCCCTTTTGGTTTGTTTTTCTTCATTATTTAAATGAGCCATGGGAACGGATCTCGAGGTGGGAGTTTTGATGCAGGCAGAGACTGGCATGCAGACTGAGGTGGTTTTGCACAGTGATCGAGGTGGTTTTTCACGCAGACTGAGGTGGTTTTGCACACAGTCTGAGGTGGATTTGCATGCAAACCGAGGTGCTTTTGCATGCAGATCAAGTTGGTTCTGGATTTGCATGCATCCCGAGGTCGTACGGACTGTACAGATCAAAGGCAGATTTTGGGAATTGTGCCAAGAAGGGCATTCTAAGTCCAGTTATGAAATATATCGATTTTATACTCAAAAGTCTCGGTTTTTCGGAAGGATTCCAGATCCATCTTCAGTTTTTTCATTCAGACATCCAGACAGAAAAGTGCTCACAGAAGTTTTCGGATACACAGAAAGGTATTCATGTTCATACTTAAAAGTCTCATAATTTCATCTTGCAGTTGTTGTTGAAGTTTGTTACTGTATATGACAGACAGAATTCAGAACTCACTTTGTAAGCATTTGAATACTTAATCTATCGGCCTTCCCATTTGGAAAGTGGCTCGAAGACATAGCCAGGGGGTCTGGTGAACTCTGTTACCAATTCTTGTTCATAGATGGTTTGCTTACATGTTTATGTGCTCATGTGCTTGATGGATGTTCTTTAATTTTTGCATTACAAAGGTGCTTAACAGTTAAAAATTCACATGCAAAGAATGGTTAAAAGATCTTGAATTTTAGATCAAGTTAAATTTCAAATCAAGTTGGTATCAGAGCAAGGTTAACCATTGCTTTGTGAGTTGATGTTAACAAGATCCAGGCTTTAGCGTGGTGAAGGAGAGCTTGAAGAGTTTGATCCAGAGATTGGTTCAAGAAGAGAAAGGATGTCTTCACCAAAAGGAGAAGAAGCAACTTCTTCTATCCCTTCTGAAGGGGAATTTCTGAAAGCTTTCATGAGAATGCAAACGATGGTAGAGGAGCTCTATCAAGATTGAAAGAAAGGTGAACAAGGTGGACCATCTCGAGGAGCTCTATCAAGATTGAAAGAAAGGTGAACAAGGTGGACCATCTCATACATAAGATAAAAAATAAGGAGGTGGTGAGGAACCCCTAAAACCCCACCAACTTATCCATATTTTCTTGATGGTTCTATTCCTTCCATTTAAAAACAAAAACAAAAAGTTGATCTTAATATGCCAAATTTAAAGCTTGACATTAAGTAAGTTTGAATTATCTATGTATAATGGAAAGCTTAATGCTGAAAAACTCGACAATTGGATCCGCTAAATTGAAGTTTATTGTAGGATTCAAAAGCTTACTAAAGATGTTGTTAAAATTCAATTGGCTTCTCTCCAACTTGAAGGGACTGCTCTCATTGGTGGGAGAGTAGATCTCAAGATGATCTTTCCACAAAAGGAAAAAATTGTTTCCCTCGCATGAGTTCATTTCACTTAAAAAAGAAATTTTATCCATTAGGGTATATGCAGCAAGCTATGATGGATTGGCGTAATTTGAGACAAAGTAAGGGACAAAATGTGCAAGAATACACACAAGAATTTCAAAAGAGCATTGGTACTTGGTATAACTCTCTTCACTCAAGAAACTCTTCTCAAATATATAGGAGGATTGCATAGTTATTTACGCCATATGATATTGATGTTTAATCCTACCAACTTGGATGAGGTATGTGTTCAAGCAACTCAAATTGAGTCAAAAGGGAAGAGTGTTCATGATGTTTCTTCCACTAAATCCGTCCAAGCAAAAGAAGGTAAGGAAAGTGGGAAAGTTAAACATGCAACTACAATAAAGAAGGGTGATGAGAGACCTACATGCTCATATTGTCAAAAGCAAGGGAATGAAAAGGAAAAGTGTTGGAAGTCTAAGCATCCGTAATTGAAACCAAGTGGTTTAAGGATCTAAGGGGAAGCTAAAATGCCCACCAAGTATCGTTGAGGACTCCTTGATCAGATTCCTCGAGGACTTAAAACAAAGATGATATTGAGGAAAGGTAACCCATTGTTGGCAATAACTCTAACATTGGTTCTTCATGTGCTTCTACTCTAAAGATGAAGACAATTCTAAGGATAGAAAGAGGAATGCATTGTTTCATATAAGAGTGATTACAAAACAAACAAAGGTCAACACACTTATAGATAGTGGATCTCAAGTTAATCTTATTTCAGAAGAAGTAGTTAAGCAATTGGAATTAACAACAAAACCACACAAGAAACCTTATCCATTAGGTTGGGTATGCAAAGATAAAAGATTGCAAGTAACACAACAATGTGATCTAAAGTTTGCAATTACATCTAAGTTTGTAGATGAGGTTGAATTTGATGTGGTCCCACTAGATATCTGTGGAATTGTGTTGGGTAGTCTGTACTTATATGATCGAAAAGCAATCTTCTATCAAGAACATAATCAGTATCACTTGTTTAAAGAAGGAATTGAGTACATAGTGCATTCACATTCATTCAAAAATGACAAATCATTGGGCACTACACAACAATTAAAAAGAATGGTTAATGCAAGTCGGAATTTGGCACTTATGTCTATGCAATGTAAGGAAGAAAAGAATCCTAAGCATGAAAATGAAGTGTCATTTCACTACAATGCACCTGTTTTGGTTGATAGTGTTTCTATGGTTAAAAGTCAGCATGGTTTGGTTACAATCTCTTTCACAGGTTCAATGTTTATATTCAGCTTATTACTCATCAGCAGTATGTGGTTGGTTCCGACAATGTTGAATGAAGATGTGATTAAGAATCTGATTAATGTACTTAACAATGTTAGTGCAGTGTTGATTTTCATATTGTTGAGTCAGATGTACAGGTTCTAGGAATAATGGATAGGTGATACAGGACAAGTGAGACAAACATGTTTTCACTTATTTTCTGAATGATTTCATACTTTTTGTGGCCAAAAAGCTTTCGAGTGGGAAGGTTTGATCCAGGTGGATCATCTCAACATTCGATAGCTTTTAAGTATTCAAAATGAAAAGTAAATCTTACAAAGTGAAAAATCTCGTCAGCAGCTTTTCGGTGACGTTCGTTTCGGGAAAAACGGCCTCCAGATGACAAAGATATCAACAGTTGAAGTTTCGTCAAAGATGGTGAAAAATGGTTAGAAATGGTTAAAAAATGTAATTTGGGGCTATGGGAATTGAACCCAAGACCTTAGGATAAGGCCACCATGACCCCATGGTTGGGCAAAAAGGGGGTGTTTAAGGGCTTAGCCCTCAACCTTGCCAACACCGAGGCCCCCCTTGGTATTTAAATGTTATATCAAAACCATATGTTATAACCCAAAAACCAACCATATAAATACACCAAAGTTCAACCATATGATATATCAAAACCATATGTTATAACCCAAAATCCAAACATATAAATACGCCAAAGTTCAAACCATATGCCATATCATATATTAAAATCACATATGTGGTGGGAGGAGAAGCCCGTGGGTTTGACCCCGAGACTTCCGCCCCCCTAACCACCACAACTACCAACGCGCCACTGCCATGAGACGTGGCAAGAAGTGGCACGATAACCTTAAAAAGTGTCGAATTTGATGGGATTTGGGTGGGGGCGTGGCCTATGGCCCACGCCCCTTTTGGTTTGTTTTTTTTCATTATTTAAATGAGCCATGGGCACGGATCTCGAGGTGGGAGTTTTGATGCAGGCAGAGATTGGCACGCAGACCGAGGTGGTTTTGCAAGTAGCCCGAGGTGGATTTGCACACAAATCGAGGTGGTTTTTCACTCAGATCAAGGTGGTTCTGGATTTGCACGCATCCCGAGGTTGTACGGACTGTACAGATCAAAGGCAGATTTTAAGAATTGTGCCAAGAAGGGCATTCTGATTCCAGTTCTGAAATATATCGAGTTTATACTCAAAAGTCTCGGTTTTTCGCAAGGATTCCAGATCTAGCTTCAGTTTTTGCATTCAGGCATCCAAACAGAAGAGTACTCACAGAATCTTTCGGATACACAGAAAGGTATTCATGTTCATACTTAAAAGTCTCATAATTTCATCTTGTAGTTGTTGTTGAAGTATGTTACTGTATATGACAGACAGAATTTAGAACTCACTTTGTAAGCATTTGAATACTTAATCTATCGGCCTTCCCATTTGGAAAGTGGCCCGGAGACATAGCCAGGGGGTCTGGTGAACTTTGTTACCAATTCGTGTTCATAGATGGTTTACTTACATGTTTATGTGCTCATGTGCTTGATGGATGTTCTTTAATTTTTGCATTACAAAGGTGGTTAACAGTTAAAAATTCACATGCAAAGAATGGTTAAAAGATCTTGAATTTTAGATCAAGTTAAATTTCAAATCATCAACCATACGAGTAAATAATTTTCAAGGGAAAGGGAGAAAATTATTTTTTAATCATATGTTTGACTTATCTCCTTATAGGTTTACTCAAATTTCAAGTGAAAGCACTCATTGGACATGGAATTAAATTTTGCATCTAACCATTACCCACTCTACATATTTCATGTATTTCCAGTTTTTCTCATTGGGGGTCTATCAAAAGTATGTGGAGTGGGTACTTATTGGATGTGGAATTAAGTTTCACGTCCAATGAGTTTCCACAATTAAAATTTACACAAACTTATAAGGAGATAAGTCAAAAATTTAATTAAAAAAATAATTTTCTTTCTTTCCCATTTTAGACCTCATATTTTCACTAATGATTAAAGTTTTGAAAGAAAACCCTAAGGTGGATTTGTGGAGAAGAAAAAAGGAGGACATATTTCCTTGGAGGTTGTGTTGAAGAGATTCTTGCACTTGAATCTTCTTAGTTGAGTTAGGGTTTAATAATTTACCCTAGCTAGGGATTTTTGAATAGTTGGAGTTTTTGTATTGGCCTTGAGAGAAGACTATGCTATGTAAATGTACTTCATCTTGACCTTATATATGAAGTTTCCAATTATCCACATCTTGTGTCATTTTCATATTTGAATTTGAATCAACTATATATGTTCTTTATGCTTTGCTATTTATAACCATTTATGTCTTGTTGATTGGACATAAGTAAAAGGACAAATTATCAAGTGATTTGACATCTAAGGAAGAATATAAAGGTTTATTTTATTATTGTTATATTGATGTAAAAATGCATTTTTAGATATGATTGTTGGCTAATAAATTGCCCTAGATGTGGTTGAAACTTATCTATTTGTTTGGTACCTTATCCTTGAATTGTTGAGAAGTTTGGGGTTATTTGAAGTGAATTATTGTGAATTTTCCATTGTTGTTTTATACTATGATTTACAGCAATCCTAAAGGCTAAAAATTCTAGGGCTAAGATCTGGGAAACCCTCTAGGAAGAAGGTGAAATTTTGGTTTGCATTAATTTCCAGAGTACGTGATATTTCCACACAAGCTTCCTTGTTTTTTTGCTTGAGGCCAATGATAGTGAACATGCCAATGGCATAGACTAGTCCAAGCATGTCAAAATGTTGGATGCATTGGTCTACTAATAAGCGAAGTTCGTAGACCAACCCTTCGGGGAGACAATAGAACCAGGGAAGGGCATCACCAATTAGGGATTGTAGAAAGAATTTAACTGAGATGTTGTTGTTATTGACGAACTCAAAGCAATCCATGGTGAAAGTTTCAAGTGAAACCAAGAATATTCTCCAACAATGCCCTTAAATTTGGGTGATTTTGATAAATTTGGAGGAGACCATGTTTTCTCAATATCGGGGACGAATGGTTGTTTAAAGATTTAATCAAAAGGCCTTGTTGTCATACACCCTCTATGACCATGGTTTAGGTTCTTACTAGGGTGTCCTCCAAAGGGGGGAGTATTATTGCTAGGAGGAGTGCTATGCCACCACTTGATATACTTGGTTGAGGAAAATGCCTTGGGTTGAATAAGGGAAGGTTACTATTGAAAATCATGCTCAGTACCCCCTGATGTGTGAGAATTGAGGGTTGTGACATTATTGGTGTGTACACTTATTCAACTTTTTGGGGAAATAGGCTTGAGGGGGTGTCATTGAGAAAAACACTTAATCGAGGGATTGCAAATTCATTGGGATGTGTTCTTATCCATGTGGCTGGGAAAATATTGAGATGTAAACTTGTCCTTTGGGGATTTTTGGAATGTTTGTTTATCCTCGAAAAATTGTTGAGATGTGTACTTGTTGAGAGGAGAATGTTGGGATGTGCACTTAGTTAATGGGTCATGTTAGCACCTAATATACAGAGATATAAATGTTCTCATCCTTTCTAAAAAAAAATTAAGTCGGTATGGTGTGTTTAAGTTGGTTGGTTCTTTCCTGATCTAGTCTATTTTTCAACATCCCTTGAAGTCTATAATAATCCTTTTAAAGTCTATTTTGAGTCATAGTAAAGTAAATTAGTCAATTTTCTCAATAAAAATCGTTATTCTCCCTACAACATATGGGTTGGTTTTTATCTTTGATTAAAATTTTGAACATCCAATAGTGAATTGTCGCTACCATAAGTTCTACATTAGGGTTAGAAAGGTAATTAGTGATCATAGTTGTTTTGTGGTACAAATGACAAGGAAATCATGCAAACTTTATTTGATGGTTAGTTTGAAAGGTTATCATATGCTTGCATATCCGTAATCCATTAAGTTGTGTCCCATATCAAGTGATTATATTTTGTCATTTCCCAAGTCTGTTAACCTTCCATCCAATCACTGAAATGATTGCATATCTCCAACATTATTTCACCACATGTTGGTTAAGCTATTTGAAAATCACAAATCCTTGATTTTTTACTCTCACCTGAGAAATAACCCTATTCACTCTAATTGTCAACATAGCACAATAAAACTTTCAATTTGCAGGAATGGGAAAAGGAGGAAATGTTTTACGCATCGAACCAAATGGCATCAAAATGCTAGAAGCCTACTCTGAGTTAGTTGATCAATTCAAACAAGCTGGTTGGTTCTCTTTATGTGAAAGGCTTCAGGAATCTGATCCATAGGTCGCTAGAGCATTCGCAAAAATTTTTGATGGAAATAGAGTCAAGATTGGATATTTGAATTTACAAGTTTCAGAGGAATCCATTGCAGTTTTTGTTAGGTTACCAACTGATGGAGAAAAGTGGTTTAAGAACCAAACCATCACCAATGCATAAATCAACCCGTTCTTAAAGCCAGAGTATCAAAACTCTAACTGGAGCAAAGGTATTCCAAGGAGATGGTTCAAGGACAAATGGGATAACCTATTGAAGATGGCTCATAAGTATATAGCCTGTGAAGGTAGATATACTATTTTACCTTAATGTATCACATGAGATTTTTGTTACATTTCACAAGAGAAAGAAGAACGAGTTTGCCATTTTTCTTGTTAAAAAGTTTAACAAAAATGTCAGCCAAGATTCAGGCTCACCCCGAAAACAACAGACATAGTGTTTTTCATCAGGGTTTGATCAAATTATTAATCATGGAGGAGTTGAATAAATCAAAGAAAACTTGGCAATATTTCTTGGTCAGTTTCAATGCAGAAATTCATGAGCCACAAGATACAGAAGTTAATACCCCCATTGAAAAAATTAAAACCCTAGAAATATGGCCATTATTTCTTCCTCTGCAGAACAAGAAACAAAAGAATTTACAAGAATGACTAGAAGTGTTGCAAGGAAGATTGCCTTCGAAGAAAAAGGCACATCAAAGGAGGTTGTAGAATCCATTCCAGAATAGAAAGGTTCATTTCCGGAGATCAAAAAGGTGTATAACAGGAAAAAGAAAAGAACGGCTATGATTGATTCAATAAATAAAAATCCTTTCATCAAGAAATCATCCAGTAACACAACCGTCAAAAAGGGAATTGCAAAAATCTTCTCAGAAAACTAAAAAGAAAACACCATGGGAGTATGTATTAAGAAAACCATGCACTCGTCCGACAAATAAGTTGAGATTAAATGCAAAATCTATTGCAGATCCTTCTTTAAAAAATATTGTCCTTACCATAGATGATTATTCATGGGGATCCTTTCCAGAGAATGAAAAAGGACAAAGAGGGACAGTGTTCTCTAGGTCTACTATAGACAAGTTGAAGATAAAGAAAAATAAGAGATCAAATAAGATAGAGTAGAAGACTCTTGAACTTGAATAATCCAATCAATCCATGGAGAATGGAGACTTAGAACCTCATAGCTTCATACCCATTGAAGAAGATGAACATGATGCTCCTGAAATAGTCATAGGAGAACAAGTAATTTCATCTCAACCAAGTCGGGTAAAAATATTCTAAATTTACCATATTCTGACAGTGAAGACTCTGAAAAAGAAAAATACCAGCATAAGGATAAAATTCCAGTACAAGAAGCAGTCATAATGATACAACCAAGCAATGAAGGTGATGAGAAGACTAAAAAGATGTAGAAAAGGTTGAAGAAGTTTAAAATTCTGATCAAACATCTCAGACATGAGAACGTTGTGTTGAGAAGGCAGAATAAGAAGGTCATGGAAAAGAAACACAAGATGGCTACCAAGCATAATAAGTTGTGTGATTGGGCTCAGAAAATATACCAAAATAATGGTAAGCTATTTAGGCAGGGCAGGAAATTGAAAAGGAAATGGCTTCAAGAGAAACACAGAAACCAAGACAGGGACAATCTTAAGCTACTTGCAGAAGTTGTTCAAAGTGTTCTATGAGAAGCAGTACATAGACTTCAAAGGGTAATTCAAAGTTTTTGAAGATTACACTTCCAGTAGTGACTTCTACACAGGAAAATGTAAAAGCACTACCATAACTTCTGAAGATGACAGATTCTTGTTATTTTGTAAATCTTGAATATGTAGTGTATCTGAAAAGTTGTTGTTTCTTTTTGACAAACCATTTGATATATGTTTATTTATCATATGAGGGTTGTTATGTTTGAATATGTAATTGAGATCTAAGATAGGATTCAGTCAAAGGGAAAGGCTTAGAAAGTGGATCTGAAACTAAAATTGGATTTTATGCTCCAAATCAAGAAATCAAATCATAATATTTGCAGTTAATATTTTGTTCCTAAAATTAGGTTTTGATCCATTAATTTTGGATCTTAGATCTATTTTGAAATCAATTTTGTATCTATAAAAGACAAAATGTAAACTGAAGAGAGGGTTCAGTTTTGGGTAGATTGGCCACTGTTTGTAAAAGACATATCCTTGTATGGAATCACTGGACTTAATACAGATGTCTCATTACTGAAGATTATTGTGGATTTCTTACCAGATTGTGCCTTTCTTATGTTTTCACTTCTATTCTTACTTACTTGAATGTGATGGTTATTGATGTAGGATACATGTATGGTCATGTTCTACAGATTCTTGAGCAGTGAAGAATTTACTATGATTTTTTGTATTGCATAAATCTCATTTAAGTATATTTGTTCTTAATTGGAAAGTATTTTTGATTAATGAATGTTTTAGTCTTGTAGATTTATTAATTCAGCAGGATGTTAAATTGATGTATTCACATTTGTTTTCTTTTCATTCTTTTATCTTTCACCATTTAATCTAAAGTGTCTAAGTATTGGGTTTGTTTGCCTTCTTTTCATGAACATGGTGTATTGGTTTGAAAGTCATCTTTGAGTTGAAAATCCAAACCCCATTTAACTTGATCCGTCAAACCCTAAAAACCAAATATCTTTGAATATGTGCTTGGCATAATTCTAAATGTAGTCTTAGAACATCTCAAGCGCTAACAAGTCATGTTACAATTGTCATGAGAACTTGGCTCACATTTGAAAGTATTTTTCCACCAATTCCATCTTAACTCCAAATCTATCATGCACCGAGAGGGATCAAATCCCTTGAGGTGCAAACTTTCATGTAATTTCATTTTATATCACTGTGTTCATCAAAAGTCTGTGAAGTGGATACTTGTTGGATGCATAATTTAATTTTGCATCCAATGAGTGCCTACACTTGAAATTTTAATAAACCTATAAAGAGATAAGTTAAAAAAATGAATTTTTTAAAAAACAGCTTTCTTTATTTCGTCCAAAATTATTTACCCTTGTGGTTGACATCATCGTCTTAAATCCTAGTGGCTATTTTTTTTTTGATAGTTTGTCCATGACCTGTGGCTTGAGAAACCGTGACTCATGGGCATCTAAGCCGTCAAAATCACCCGAGGATCACACCCGGCCTGAGCCACACCAACCCTTAACATGGTTGGATTTTTTGTCCCTGCAGGTTTCGAACCGGTGACTTAACATCATGGAGTGCCTTAACAGCACATTTCGTCATCCACTGTCCTACACCTCAGGGACATCCTAGTGGCTCTTTTAAAGTTAATGTTGATAACACATTTTTTTGTTTTAAGACCCATTTTTTACCTCAAAATTTCTCTAATTAACTACCTAAGCTAAAGAAGAGAGTTGTGATAGGCCTCCCAAAGTAATCCACATCCTAGAATATTCTCCACATGTAGCTTCAAGTTCCTATGAGACAAGACTTGACCCGATCTCTAATACAAAAGTATTTATCTCTGTGTAATCAATAAACACTGGATCTATTATTGTAAAGATAAATCAATTAAAATGTGAAGAAGAGAGACCTTAGTGCCCTCAATGAAGATGATACCTCCCCTGAACTCATTGTGATAGAACATCTCTTGAGTTTGTAGGGTTGAAGCATCTAAGGTTTGAGCTAAGATGCCCTAAGATGAATTAACAACCCTACAAGGTTTGAGCTAAGCTTATCAAAAGAGGTCCTTATAGAGGTGTTGAGTGTGCAAGTAGCCTAGGAAAGTGGTGGAGGTGGAAGACAATGAATCCAAGTGTGTCCCTACCACGTAGGGTTTCAAAGAAGATTTCAAAAGTTTTAAGCAAGAGACTTTACAAAAAGAAATTGAAGGACCTCTATGTGTAGGTCTACATTAGGTTAATCATTAAAAGGACCAAGTCATATAGAACAATGGTACTACACCTATTGACTTGATGTTGCAAGTTTGGCAAGACTATTCTCGAGTTTTATCCCTAAATGACCCCCTATTACACATGTCATAGATTACAAATGCAAAACCTCCAAGAAACTCACGATATGTTTTCTAGTTAGAGATCAATAAGGTTAAATGAGATTTAATTTGCTTTGATCACATAAACAAGTCCAAATGGGTTTGTGTTGTCATGGATCGAAAACAATGTATTCTAAGTAATTATAGACCCAACTGGGGGTTTGCACCCCCAATCGGACCTATACAAGTGGGTACCCTAAGGGTCAAAATAAGTTGATATAGAGAAAAATAAAATGTCCATTAAAAGAAATGTTAAAGTAAGCAATGTTCGATTTAGATGAGTCACTTAATTTTGTCAAAATTTGACATAAGATTTAAATTAATAAGTGTGAGATGAGCAAAAGTTAAAGTGATATGTTTGGTTAAGACAACAACTAAAGACTAAAGCTCAAGTTCAATTTTGATGTTCGACATTTAATATTTGAAACCACTTTTGTTCTATAAACTAATGTTATTGTGCAAAATTAGTTTATATTGCAAAATTAAATCAATGATTTTATTGGAAGAAAAAAAAATCGTGTTCTCTCATGCATGTATGCTTTAATTTAAAAGGCTATAAACTCGATGAAAATGGTTGGACAAAAAGGAAGCGTCCAGCATATTTGGAAAGCTAGGTCAATCATTAATACCACCCTAATACTCATAGTTAGCATGTTTGCTTCCCCATTCATAACAGGCATAACAGGCAACAGAGAAATTCATCTCCATCTTGGAATAAAAGTCTCTTCGAGAAATTACAGAGGCTAAACGTGAAGAGAATATCACATAGGCAAAACGTCTAAGGCAACAAACGCAATTGTTCTTGGAGAGCTAGAAAGGTGATTAAGACCAAAGTTATGCATGCACAATTCAAGTGCCCTTATTATTTGCAATATTCTTCTCTATTCAAGCAATTATTACTTGAGCCTACATACTATCATAAAAGGGTTTTGCAATACATTAGTTTCTGATTTTATTACGATGTTTATTCGAGTCATGCCTTGAGCCTAAAGACCATGTTTGTGTTGCGAATAAAGACCATGTTGCATTCCTATTTCCATTTTCTGGTTAGAAATTTAATCAATAAAAAGCAATATAAAAAAAATGTATTTCAAGTATGCCCTAGGAAAGTTGATTTCTAAAGCTTAGCCAAATTATGCTTAAGCAATAATATATATAGGTAGGATTTATACATCTGCTGCTCTCAACATAGACCGAAATGATCCTCATCATCCTTTGAATGTCAGTGGCCTTTTCCAGTGAGTCCTCTTACGGTTTATCTCTCTCAACAAACTGCATACCTCAGTGTTCAGTAACATTAGCCCCAGACAAGGCATATGAATATGTGAACGACCCCTTGTCCCATTAAATCTTCTATGAATTCTTGTACCTGTTGAAGTTACTCGTATGAGAGTGTAAGATATCTTTGTTATGTAAGATAAGACTACTCCTCGTCGCCGCTTCACGCATTGTTTCTGAAATCAATATATTATGCATTACCATATGTAAAGATCCGTGCTCTTGATTGTGTGTTTACAATAAGTATAGTTTAATTACCTTTGTTCATGATTCTATTGTATGTTGGTGGTTTTCAAAGCACTAGAAATTTTAAACAAATAAAGAAATCTGATATTTTTCCAATTCATTGTTAAGTTTTCCTCCATTTCATGATATAGTCATGCACTTCAAGATTTTCCATTTTTGTTTAAATGAGAAGAAGCCAAAAGAAACTTGCAAGTGGGTGGAATGAAACAGTTTAACAAAATCATATCTTTCAAGTTACATTCATAGGGCCTTTTGAACTTCATATTTGTTAGTGTCCCACCCTAACTCCCCCAGTTCATGGAATGGATTGTCACTTAATGTATTGAGGGTCATCTTTATTAAATAAGGCCCCACGAGGTAGTAGAGTGTGAAATCAATAAATGTAAGTCGTTTCATTAAAGAAGGTCCACTAGTTAGTGGTTGACGTCTCATTAATGGAGGTCCACTAGGTGGTTAAGGTTTTGGTCAATTAGAAACCATATATTGTCGGAGAAGGTATGTAGTCGGTTGTCAAGTGAATATTATTGTATTTGGGGCTCTACTTATGCTGGAGGTTGCCCCTCGAAGAGGCTAGTGAACATTGCATCCAGTTGCTTACTGCTGTTATTTTCCAATTTTGGTTGTGTTTATTTGCTTTCTGCAGCTACATTTCCATCTGTCTTGTTCTGTTTATTTACTTTCTGCAGCTATATTCCATATATTTTTGTCTGAATATTCTGTTTTAGCTAAAAAGGAACACCAAATTATTGTTCTTGCAGACCTTGCAACAAATGAACAACATACAGAATAACTAACCGACTGAGTAAAAATGTTCAAGGACTGAAACTAAATGTGATAAATGTGGAAAATACCTTCAAGGAAACCACTTATTCACATTGGCATTTAACATTTCATTTTGGATTTATCTACAATATTTACTCCCTTTTTAAAGAGAAAATATCTTCATACACAAAAACTTGAGTAGTCAGGTTTGGCATTTAACATTTCATCTCGGATTTCTCTACAATATTTACTCCCTTTTTAAAGAGAAAATATCTTCATACACAAAAACCTTGAGTAGTCAGGTTGACTCGGAGTAAATTCTGATGATTGTATGCTCTATTTTCAGCATGCCCCATCCAATAGAAGTCCCTTGTATGACAAGTCAATCCTATTGGATTCAACCCTGTATACCTTCCACGACCTGCATTTTTTTTTTGTCATGTTCACCTCACCCTACAAATATGGCAAGCATGAGTAGGCAATATAATGATCCTAACAAATCATGCATTTCATTTCTATCATGTCTTAAACAGGTCCAAACTCTTATGACTTGAGGCATAAAAGACTATGTTATCCTAAGATTTCTGACTTCATTTCTAGCATAACCACAACTAGATTGTCACACTTTGAATTGTTACTCTGCTAATTATTTCTAAGAGATAAAATTGTCCATTTTAATTTGCTGGTTCTATTCTCTACTATTCTTTTGCTCCACCCATGTCATGCTTTCTGCAGATAGGATATTTCAACACATAAGACAGATATGGACATAAAATAATAACTCAAAGAATGGCTGAAATGGATACATAGCCTACAATCTTGGCACTGTTATTGCATATATATGTGCAACAATTTATTTTTTACCCAAAACAAGAATACCAGTATCATGTACAAACTGTGGTTTCAAGCTTCAAAGGTGATGCTCACGTACCTTGTTTCACCACATCTACCAAGATAGAATGCTAGCTCAAGAGCTCAACAAAACCTAAATTTCACACCATAACCACCATCCATAAGTCCTAGCAGAATCTTTTGGTCTAGACATATATGTGTGCAAAAAATGTAGCCCCAAGGGTTAGCTCAATCGGTTGAACCATCCACCCAAGGCTTGTTCCCGATGAGGAGATCATTGGTCACAGGTTCAAATCCAGTCAAGCCCCTCAAGGTTACCAGCTGCTATTGTGGCTGGCAGTTGAGCCACCCTCCATCTGGATATTATAGGGAAGAGCGGAGGATTTAGTAAAGTTTTCGTTGAAAAAAACTGTGCAACAAATGTATTTTAAGCACAAAACAACTACCAGGATAGAATACTAGCTCAAGAGTTCAAGAAAACCTAAATTTCATACCATAATCACCATCAATACCCCCTAGCAGAATCTTTCGGTCTAGAATTCAATGATGGCAACTACAATTTCAAACAGTTCACAGCTCATCATCAAACAAATCAAAGTTATTATAATCAAACAAATATATCATTACATATACACATTTATAATAGCTCATTTATTTGAAGAGGATAATAACAACGACCTTTCTAAACAGATATATCACTTTAAACTTCAAACAACAACAACCTTACAACGGAAGATGTGACCATCCATGAGTGACTTCACCTGGAATACGTATCACAACAATGTTGCTAGGAATTGCAAGAAGGTTGCTGGGCATTGATATCTGTCAGATGGGAAGAGAACCTGTGGGCATTTATATCTGTAAAAACCAGCACATAAAAAGTCAATGATAAGCACTCGCTCTATGGAAACTCATAAAAAAGTTAGACTCTTTTCCAAAGGAACGTAGAAGCAACTAAAGAATTTTTTCAATGCAATACCAGAACATGAATCCCTTGATATGCATAAAGCCACAAAAGCATCATTACTTTCAAGAAGGATATAGAAGAAATGAAAGTGTTCTGTTAGAGCAAAGTCACAAAGTGCATTAAAAGAATCAATAAACAGAACCCTAAAGAATGGCTAAAAAACCACAATCTAAAAAGATATCAAAAAGATATTGCTGCATTAATATCAGAAAAGTGAAGCAAAATCTGAAATAATATTATTTAAAAATCAACAAACGAAATGAAAAAATTATTTTAGGGAAAAATACGATCTTAAAGCTGTAATCAAATTTAAATTTCTAGGCAATAAATTTGACCTTGCCTCCACCCACTCAACACTTGACTCATAGCATGAAAGTAAATTATTTTTTACAAAATTGGGAGTATGTCATGAGTCATGACTATGTTCCAGTGCAATGCCTTACTTATCATGCATCACTGTGATCAACTTTAACAATGGCTCAATTTGGAATGATTCATGCAGGTGACTCTTACATGATTCATTCTTAGAATATTGAGATTGATGAGCTACACAATTACAAGACACCTCACCATGAAGAGATATACTTCAAGCCATGTTAATTTACTAGAGTGACACTTGGAATCAAGTATAACAGTAATTCATTTCCCATTGAAAGCAGTGATCCTGTCAAAGATCCACATACCTTGACAATGTTAGCAAACACACCGATAATTGCCATGGGCCCGACTGCCTTCTCATAGGTACTGTTCTCCATTGTCACATTTGTAGACTTTTTAATCAAAACAATTCTGTAAAGGTTGGTTGTAGATTGCACAGAGGGTGACAAATGAAATACTTTTCTTGACAAGTGAAACAAGAATCACAATGGCCTTCTCTTCACAGCCTTGCGACCTGCACAGATGGAAGATATTACATGTATTTTTACAATTTTATAATCAGCAATATTAACGAAAAAATGCAACTAGATTATAATGGTTTATTTGCCATGTTAGGTATAGGTTCAAACTTCAATACATCACAACAAACATCAACTCTACATGACAGAGAGTAAAATTGACGATAGGAGAGCCTAACATTGAATCACCTTGGAGGTTTGTTACGATTTTTCCCATTTAGTTTACCCCCTAAAGCATTGCTTTAACTGTCATATGTAGCTATGATGCTCAAACAATACATGCTCATTTACCCATCTAAACATTGCTAAACCAGATAAAACAAAAATGCTATAAGTACTATCCCATCCAGCAAAGAGGAAATATTATCAAATCTTATGTTTAACTGTAAGTACTATCTTATCCAGCAAAGAGGAAATATTACCAAATCTTATGTTTATAGTTTGCACGTGATCTGGTTGAAAGCTGCCATAGTCACCAATAATCCCCACAAGAACAAAATCCATCCTTGAAATGATGGAAGCGGTTGGCATCCCTTACAACAATTTCTCGCTCTGTGATCTTGGAGATGAATTTGGTGGCAGTGTGGCAGTCAATACACACACGAAGATTCTTCACTATTTGTATAATTGTGCCTGGGGTTGTGTTAATAAGTGCAAAAGCAATGGCCAGCTTCTCACTGTGGTAGCAGAGAATGTGCTCCTTCTGCTCCTCATCCACATCATGTAGGGCAAGGTTTGTGTCTGGCACATAGCCTGCCAATTTCATCTTCCCAGCTAATATGTGTAATGCAGCATATATCTCCTCTGTTTGAGGATGGGATCTATCGCCTACAAAGAATACATGAACCTTTTTCTTGAATTCAATCCAGCTGCACCCTGGTTC
Organism: Picea sitchensis; assembly: GCA_010110895.2. Taxonomy (NCBI): domain Eukaryota; kingdom Viridiplantae; phylum Streptophyta; class Pinopsida; order Pinales; family Pinaceae; genus Picea; species Picea sitchensis. The sequence goes on along the minus strand of SNQJ01S0027002.1, from coordinate 35,435 downwards.
CTTAATCACCCCTCTATCTGTCATCAATTTTCTGATCTTTGCCGCATCATCCCACCTGCCAGCTGCAGCATAGATGTTTGACAACACTACATATGTCCCTGAGTTGTTTGGGTTTTGCTCAAAGATGCGTTCTGCCACTTTCTCTCCTAGTTCAATATTACCATGGACTCGGCAGGCAGCAAGCAAGGCTCCCAACACATCAGCACCAGGTTCTACTGGCATTGTTTCTATAAATAATGCTGCCTCTTCCAGTTGCCCAGCTCGGCCCAGAAGGTCAACCATGCAAGCATAGTGTTCAGCTATTGGTTTGATGGCATGGTATTGACTCATGCAATTAAAGTAGTACCAGCCTTCATCCACTAGGCCTGCATGGCTACATGCAGAAAGAACACTAACAAAGGTTATGCTGGTCGGCGTAACACCTGCCTCTTGCATTTGTTCAAAGAGTTCCAAGCCATCTTGGGCTTTCCCATGCTTTCCATATCCTGCAATCATTACATTCCATGAAACAACATCTTTTTGAGACATTTCATCAAAGACTTGACGAGCAGTCTCTATTCTTCCACTTTTGGCATACATATCAACAAGAGCTGTCTCCAAAATAACATATGACTCGAACTCAATTTTGATTATATGAGAATGGACCTGCTTGCCCTGCTCTAGAGCTGCTAATCCAGCACATGAACTAAGAATGCTCGCAAATGTAAGCTGGTCTGGCTTCATGCCATGTCGCAGCATTTGGCAGAAAAGTGACAAGGCCTCCTCACCATATCTGTGATGAGCATAGCCTGCAATAATCACAGTCCATGAGACCACATTTGGTTGAGACATTTCTCCAAACACTTGATATGCATCACTGACACTACCACCTTTCGCATACATATCAATAAGCGCATTTTCCAAAGCAACATCCATATGAAACCCACTTTTCATTATCTGAGCATGGACGTTCTTGCCTTGATCCAGGGCTCCTATGTTAGCAAATACCCCTAGAATGCTGGAAAAAGTAGAACTATTTGGTGTTATGTTTGATTGTTGCATCTGATTAAAGAGAATAAGAGCATCCTTACCGTGACCATGTTGGGCATAAGCGGCAATCATTGCATTCCACGAGACCACATTTTTGTGAGGCATTCTGTCAAACATTTGGCGTGCTTCCTCTATGCTTCCACATTTGGCATAGCCAGATACCATAGCAGTCCATGAGAAAACGTCTCTTTGAGAAATTCTGTCAAATACCTCGCGTGCATTTTCTATGCTACCATGTTTTGCATATCCTGCAATCATCCCAGTAAAAGAGACCACATCACACCGAGACATTTTGCCGAATACTTGGCACGCATCCTCCATTCTCCCACATTTGGCATACATATCAATCAGGGCGTTTCCCAGAACAACGTCGGACTCAAGATCAGCTTTGATCGTGCGTGCGTGAAGCTGTTCCCCCTGTTGCAGAGCTTCTATGCCAGCACAAGCCTTGAGCACGCTGGATAATGTATACTCGTTCGGCTCCACTCCTGCTCGTTGCATTTCGCTAAAAATGCTTAAGGCCTCCTGGCCCTGCCCGTACTGAGAATATCCTGCTATCAGCGAAGTCCATGTGACCAAATTCCTTTTGGGCATTTTATCAAACACCTGGCGCGCAGCAACCAGATTCCCACATTTAACGTACATAATCACAAGCTTGGTTTCAAGATAAGCATTAGGCTTAAACCCATTTTGGAGCATGTTCAGGTGGATTTGCGTCCCTTCTGCAAGAGCTTTAGTATTAACGCATCTCTGTATGAGAGATTCATAAGTGTGGGCATTTACTCGGCTGCCGGTCAATAAATTCAACGCTTCCTTCACTCGCCCTTGTTCCCACAGACTTCTCACAAGCCGATTATTGCCACCGCACTCTCTAGTATCGCCTTCTACTTCCCACTCTGCTTGTGTGGCTAGAGAGTTGCTCAGTGTGAACCCCAACAGATAAGCCATATTTTTATTCTGTTGCTGCCAGGTAAAGGCATGAATCCTTACCCCTAGCAGCTTCATAATCAGCACAGAATTGGCTTACTCTGCATGAGTTGAGAAGTCCCGTGAACAGAGAGAGTAGCCATCTTTCTGCAACACTTGACTCCAACCAAAAATCGAGAATAGTTTCATAATGTTCAACGGGTTAGCTTGTATTAATGTGTCAGCTAAATATTTATGTTATATATAACATTTCAAAATATATAAATATTTAGTGTGAATGATTTATTTAATAAAGAATTTTTTACATCAATTCTTTAAAAAAAAAAAAAAAAAAAAATAGTCAAATGTAACAATTTTCATAATATTTGAACTTTTAAAAAAAAAAAATAATCAAATGTAACAATTTTTTCATAATATTTGAACTTTTGTGTGTATTTTATGTGGACATGATCTTAAGAATTTAATGTGAAGGTACATAGATGGAAAAAATATGTCACCTAAAATAATACATTTATATTTTTAAATAACATCTAAATCTTAATACTAGCACAGCCACTCAAAACCGTGGCTGATTAACGTCGAAAGAAGCCAAAAAAAAATGAAACGCACGTGCATATTGTTTGGATATTAAATCCAAGGTAAAATATTCAATACGACTCAAGGATGTGCAGCAAAAGCTTGCTCATAATCAAACGATTAACCAAGAATCGAATATCAAGATTGTCGCGAGACAAATCCAGGCAGTAATGAAAAAGAATCTTAAATATCGATCTCAGGATTTGCATTGTATTCGTAAACAAAGGTAAAAACGTGCTTGTTATCGACGCCTGCTATTCTATTTAAATGGGAGCCGACGCGCTTCACGTTCATAAAAATGTGGCGATTAACCGTTACAAAAGAAGGCGGCTAGGTCACACCCGTTAATTTAGAATTGTTTTAAGTATAATCAAATCTTAATCATTGAACGTGGCAATCTGGTGGTGAGTAAGTAATTTTTTAATCTTATTTAGTAAATGTGAAAAAGTAATCACATAAACGTATGTCTTTATAAATGAGCGGAAGTTAATTTATCAAAATCTCATCCATTGATTTGAGAGGACGACTAAGAATATGCCAGCATCTTCAATTTTTAGCCATTAGATTATAATTTTAGATTAAAAGGTAATTAATTGTGCTCATTGTCAATAGGTGTACGCCTTTCGGCGTAATTATTCCAATTTCAATTTAATTTTACACCTAAAAAAATACAATTCTAAATATATAAATATTAAGTATTTAAAAATTATTTTAATAAATAATATTAATCTAAATAACTAAACATCTTATACAATATTACTTAATCTAATTTATTTTCCACTTTTTTTGTTAACTCTAAACTCAGCATTTTTCTTTGCATCAACAACTCCATGACTTGGACCAGCCATGTTGTTCCCTTTATGTTTTTCTCTTCATTTGATTACATAATTGCATCAACAATGACCTCGTACTTTCTTGGCTTTAACATTCTATCCATAATGTCTTTAATCTCCTTCTAACCTTCCTTCTCTTCATCCTACCCACTTCATTTTGTACCCTTGTTTTGTGTCCTATCTCTCTAATCATTGAGTGATTGAAGGCGTGTTGGTTCATATTTGAATTGAAGGTCTAAAGGTTATACTCTAGAGTGTGAGGGTGTCGAGCCCCCAAATCTAGGTTACATTTAGAACTATATCCTATCAAATACCAAATACCTTAACCAGATCCCATTTGTCATTTGTCTATTGGCGATCATGAAGATTAGATGTTCATTTGTTTCATTATGGTGTTATGTCTTTACTACTAATGTAGGTTAGCTTATTAGTCCCTTCCTCAGTAGGGACTCTTAGTCGTCGATTTACATTGATTTACAAACATTTTTATATCTTCGCAACCACTAACTTGATTCATTTTTCATTCATATGAAAATTTCCAAAGTGTACTTAAGGATGATAACTTCTATTTGCTATGTGGATGAGTAATGTAGTTTGAGATGATATTTGTGAGATTCATGAGTTTTTTCCTATTAGTTTTCAATTGAAACTTTAGTGTCTTGAGTTCCTAAGTTAAACTTTGGAGGCACCATAATTTTCAAAACCTATCATAAATTCTCTCTGACATCAATCATCCCAATGACAATGATTATGCACTTGATTCCTCTAACAAGTGTCGCCTCACTTATCTACTTGTTCCAATGTCACTTCATTAGTCTTCCTACATCGCATCATTGCCACCAAGGACACCACCTTCCATAACATCCCTTGTAATTAGATAGTCTATTCCAAATCCAAATCCCTCCTCACTATTAGTCCCAGGTTTAGAACCACAACCTGTTGGATATGTTGAAGGTGTGGCACCTCGCTTAACAACATCACAACCACTACCTCACCCATAGAGAGACATATTCTTAGTTCCAAATTCAAAACTAATAGTAGAGACTTCAATTCCCCAGCCATTACTCCTTCAATGCCTTCTAGCAACTTCTCAGTTGCTTCGTGTTCATTCATTTTTGTGTCATGTTTTCCCTTCTCTTCTAGTGGGCGGCGTTTTCTCACTTGCCTTCTAGTCATTGATTCATTTTTGCAGTGAATGTCATATGCTTAACGCATGATGAATGTTATTCCCTGCAAAGAACAAGCGGTATCCTAAGATATTGCAATCAAAATGTAGATACGAACCGATTGCAAGAAGTACAATGGGTTTCAATGATAGAATTCTTGTTGTTGAATCCAAATTTGTTGTAAATATATGGGTATTAAAATTCATTATTATTTTAGTCATTAGACAATGATTAAAATTCATAACATAAGTTGTTGAATTTCTGAGTAATCCAAAAGAGGCCATTTACAGGTAAAAAAATATAAATCCTAAAAATCAAATATGTTGGAATAATTTTTTAAGTTGTCAAAAGAAATTGTCTTTACCTATGTTAGGTTGGATGCTTCCAAGAGTTGGTATTGTTGCCTCTTACGACTTGTTTTCTTGTGTAATTTATGCAATCATTAATTTATATATATCAACTTCTATATGTTGAATCCATAGGGTGTTCTAACCCATATAGGTGCAAGGGTTATCGTGAAGTAAGAGATGTTGTTAACATCTCTTCAAGCAAATGATACAATCATGAAGCATTAGCCCTGGTCTCAGGGCTCTTTGGCGAAGTTCAGTTGCAACCACCCCCATTGCATCGCCACACGAAACTCAATAGTAGCAGGGGCTCCCAAATAGATCATACAAAACATCCCATTTGGAATTGGCTAGTTCCATATTTTTGAGTAATATGTATCCTTTTCATGGTTTCTCTCGAGAGTATTTTGATATGTTGTTATAATTGGCTTAGTGCCACCATTTCCATAGTGTAAATCTTAACACTAGTTTTTTTGGGCATAGTGAGGTCTTTATGTTATTATCCATTTGCATCCTCTCTTCGAAAACCACAACCCAAGCAAACAATGTCTTGTTGGCATGGGTCCATTACTACTAAATAAGGAGGTGGTGTATCAAGGGGGGACCAACATTTCTTGTTTCATATTCATATAGATCAATATAAGATCTGTATCTTAAGAATTGACTCTTGAAAGAAGAGGACTCAACTGAGATAGAGTACATTTGAAATTGAATATGGAATAGACTTCTTGCTAAGATAGAGCATAGTCAGAAAGATCACATAGCTAATACTAATAAAATGAAAACAATAAATAATCCCTAAAATTATGGTTGTGGTGCTCAACTATTCAATATTGAAAATTTTAATGATGAATAATATCAAGAGCTCCACAGACTACTAAAGACATATATGTGCATATGCTTTAAGGGAGTGGATAACCTAAAGAAAGAATGTTATATGGAATAGTGTCCAAAAGACAGTGTAATATTCTTTATTAAGCCTTTCTCTCCTATTTTTGTTATTGCAAGAGATCTAAATACAGTTGGGGTTTTTCCATCAACACCAAACTTAAGATGGTTAGACATGTTCGACTTCTCCATTTCTTCACTCACCATGCTCAAGCCTATGTGAACTATGATGTTAGTATAACACTTAATAATGGATCGATTATAAGGAGCTTTCATTGTAATCCACCTTAACTTTGATGGCTAACCCATATCATTGTGCAAATCTTGTATGCATGTTTAGACATATATTATAATGCCACACCATGGGAGAATTAAGAAGGGAAGTGTTGCATGCCTTCTTGAGATTTCAAAGGTCTACTCAGTTCCTTCAAGTTTGACAACTTATAGTGTGTTGGAATTACATTATCTCATGTTTCCCTAGGTCTACTCATGCATCTAGGTTTATCACTTTTTATGGTTTTGAAGGCTAATCAATAAAGAGTGAAGTTGGGAAGTGGTACACCATAAAAGGGGAAGTGGGGCCCCAACACCTTCTTTCCAACTCAAGTATATAATTATCAAGGTATTTTTGGCCTCCAAGTCTCATGGATCCATAGACATGTGTTCTAACATCTACCATGGTTGGACATGCCTATCAATTGTTTCTATGGACTAGTACAGGCATTTGTTTCAATCGATATTTTGTTGCTCCTCATTGGAGCTGCCCAACACAATCTGTAAGATTGACTATATGTCTACACTAATAATAGAGTTTCTAGTAGTCTATCAATAGTTACATATATAACAATGAATCCATTTCATGGCACAATATCAAGAAGAGATTAACAACCAAACCCTTCCCCCGCTCGATCCCTCCTTTGGAGCTTCATTACATGTAGTGAATTACCATCTTACTTTATGTTCCACATAGCAACAAGTATCATTGTATAGTGGACTTTCTCCAAAGCTCATTCTAGTTCTAAGCTCGAGCCTCGAAATAGTTGGAAGCAATCACCAAGGTTTCTAGTTTGTTGTAGTAGTTAATATGGTTAAATTCATTACCAACGACACACTTCTTGCCAACATGCAACTAAGAAATGATTGGTTTTATCAGGTGTACCAAACCAATAAGGAGCTCTTTCAATATAATAGAATGTGTTTGCTTATTCATTCATTGAGTATGTACATACATGAGATACTAACACCATGGCCATTTACATTATATAAAGGAGCATCCAAGTATTTGTAGGAGCTCCACACCACATTTAGACAATCTAATAGTATAGGTGGGAACTATGTAACAAAGAAAAAATGGCATCTGCCACCATCTGCAAATCATTAAAACAAACACAATTTGTGCTAATCTTGTACTTTGCCAAAGATAATAGAGTTGCCACATTGAAATTCAAGACAACGGTTGTGGCTAAGGTTGGTGCTCCATAAAACTAATTGACTGTGGAATATAAACCAATGTAGATCCATCTTAAATACAAATATATTATGTTCCAATAGGGATCAAATTCCTCTCTCTCTCTCTCTCTCTCTCTCTCTCTCTCTCTCTCTCTCTCTCTCTACACTAATAATCGAGTTTCTAGTAGTCTATCAATAGTTACATATATAACAATGAATCCATTTCATAGCATAATATCAAGAAGAGATTATCAACCAAACCCTTCCCCGACTCAGTCCCTCCTTTAGAGCTTCATTACATGTAGTGAATTATCACCTTACTTTTGTTCCACATAGCAACATGTATCAATGTATAGTGGACTTTCTCCAAAGCTCATTCTAGTTCCAAGCTCATGCCTCAAAATAGTTGGAAGCAATCACCAAGATTTTTTGTTTGTTGTAGTAGTTAATATGGTTGAATTCATGACCAACGACACACTTCTTTCCAACATGCAACTAAGAAATGATTGGTTTTATCAGGTGTACCAAACCAATAAGGAGCTCTTTCAATATAATAGAATGTGTTTGTTTATTCATTCATTCATTGAGTGTGTATGTGCATGAGATACTAACACCATGGCCATTTACATTATCTAAATGAGAATCTAAACATTTGTATGAGTGCCACACCATGTTTAGACAATCTAATAATATATGTGGGAACTATGTAACAAAGAAAAAATGGCATCTACCATCATCTGCAAATCATTAAAACAAACACAACTTGTGTTAATCTTGTACTTTTCCAAAGAGAGTAGAGTTGCTACATCAGAATTTGAGAAAGTGGTTGTGGCTAAGGCTAGTGCTCCATAAAACTAATTGATTGTGGAATATAAACCAAGGTATATCCATATTAAATACAACTATATTATGTTCCAATAGGGATCAAATCCCTTGAGCTGTAAGAATTTCCTCAAGTTTTTTTCAACTAAAAAAAATGATAAATTTGAAATTAAGATGGATATACATTGGTTCTCTCTCTCTCTCTCTCTCTCTCTCTCTCTCTCTCTCTCTCTCTCCCCACTAATAATCGAGTTTCTAGTAGTCTATCAATAGTTACATATATAACAATGAATCCATTTCATAGCATATTATCACGAAGAGATTGTCAACCAAACCCTTCCCCCACTCAGTCCCTCCTTCAGAGCTTCATTACATGTAGTGAATTACCACCTTACTTTTGTTCCACATAGCAACATGTATCATTGTATAGTGGACTTTCTCCAAATCTCATTCTAGTTCCAAGCTCGGGCCTCAAAATAGTTGGAAGCGATCACCAAGGTTTGCGGTTTGTTGTAGTAGTTAATATGGTTGAATTCATGACCAACAACACACTTCTTGCCAACATGAAACTAAGCAATGATTGGTTTTATCAGTTGTACCAAACCAATAAGAAGCGCTTTCAATATAATAGAATGTGTTTGCTTATTCATTCATTGAGTGTGTACATGCACGAGATAATAACACCATGGCCATTTACATTATCTAAATGAGTATCCAAATATTTGTAGGAGCTCCACACCACATTTAGACAATCTAATAGTATAGGTGGGAATTGTGTAACAAAGACAAAATGGCATCTACCACCATCTGCAAATCATTAAAACAAACACAACTTGTGCTAATCTTGTACTTTACCAAAGAGAGTAGAGTTTCCACATTGGAATTTGAGACAATGGTTGTGGCTAAGACTGGTGCTCCATAAAACTAATTGATTGTGGAATATAAACCAACGTAGATCCATCTTAAATACAAATATATTATGTTCCAATAGGGATCAATTCCCTTGAGGTGTAAACATTTCCTCAAGTTTTTTTCAACAAAAAAAAATGTTAAATCTGAATTTAAGATGGATATACGTTGGTTCTTTGTGTGTGTGTGTGTGTGTGTGTGTACAGAGAGAGAGAGAGAGAGAGAGAGAGAGAGAGAGAGAGAGAGAGAGATGTTGTCAAATCCATGTTGAGCATGGAAGGAATTGAATATCTCCCTCATACTAAGCAACACATGTGTAGGACACCATTAAAATGTTTTAACCTTAAGATA
>SNQJ01S0027002.1:0-20374 GCA_010110895.2 Picea sitchensis | reverse complement strand
TTTTTTAATGATTCTTTTGTAAAAAATATATATTTATATATAATTTTTTTTTTTTAAATTATTGTTTTTTGAGGAAAAAATTATTATTTTTTGTTTCTTTTTAGTTATTTTTCTTTTTCACCTTGTTTTTTAATCTTTTTTTTTCTAATTGAATTTAGAACATATTTTTTTAAATGTGTTTTTTTGGTCATTTAAAAAAAATTGTTTGCTAAGATTTTGTTCTTTCTATTTATTTATTTTTTAATGTAAATTAAAAAAAAAATTGTAAGTAAATTTTTAAGTGACCATTTGGGGTCAAATTTTGGGTTGTCTATTTACGTAGGGTTTTGTTGTCAATATCACAATTTCAATTAGGTCGTAAATAGCTATGATTTTCACGTTTAGGAAAAACGATTTTGTTTTACGTAACACCATTTTTTGATTCAGGTGCTGATTTTAAGGTTTATTTGAGCTATTGCTGAGTTTCGAAGGCCATGTTTGAAAAATGTTGTAATTTTGACCGTGTAAAAAAATGGTGCTACTGGTAGCACCACTTTTTGATTTGGGGGTTGATTTTCATGGTTTTTACAAAAAAATATGGGTTTTAAGGGCTAGAGTTCTCGTTTTGAGGTCACACTTCTCGTTAAGTCGATAACTATGTTTAGGTGGATCCATGTATTATGTCGCCTTCATAGATGAATTTTCCAGGAAGACATGGATATATTTCTCGAGGAAGAAATAAGAGGTTTTTGAGAAATTCAAAGAGTTAATCTCTTGTGGAAAACCAGACAGATAATAAAATTAAGGTGCTAAGAATTGACAATGGTGGTAATTTCTATCGAAAGGACTTTGACCAGCTCTGTAAGCAGTGTGGCATAGCACACCAAAATACCACACCATATACCCCACAACAAAATGGAGGTGCTAAAAGAATGAACATGACATTGATGGATAAGGTAAGGAGCATGCACACTAGTGCTGGGCTCGCACAAGAATTCTAGCCAAAGGTAGTCGACGTGACAAAGTATTTGGGAAATAGGTCTCCTTCATTAGCACTAGTTGAATCGACTCCACATGAGGTATGGTTTGGTAAGAAGCCTTCACTTTCACATCTCAAAGTATTTGGTTGTGATACATTTTTGCATGTTCCCAAGGAAAACAAAAACAAGTTGGACAAGAAGTCAGTCAAGTGTATTTTCATTGTATTCAAGGATGGAATGAAAGGATATAATCTCCAAGATCCTGCATTGAGAAAAACCATGTACAATTGAGATGTGGTCTTCAGGGAAGTCGAAGGAACTTCCAAGTCTGAAGAGGTTCAAATAGAGAAACAACAAGAGAAGTTGGTGTTTGAACTGAGGAACGAAGAAGATGATTCAGATGAGTCGATTGAATCAAATGAAGAGGTGGAATAGCTTAATTTGGTTGTAAGGAGATCTGAACAAGTAAGAAAAATAGCCGAAAGGTATAGTCCACCTGATTTTTGTTTCACATTTGTGTTAGCTACCATTGACAAGGAGCCCAATTTGTCCAGGGAGACAATTGACTCGACAGAGGGTAAGTTCTTGAACGATGCCATGGTTGAAGAAATGGAATCCTTGCATAAAAATGAGGCATGGGATGTGGTCAAGTGACCTAATGGAAGAAGACCCATTGGCAACAAGTGGGTATTCAATAAAAAATTGAATGCAACAAGTCAAGTTGAGAAATTCAAAGCTCAACTGGTAATGAAAAGATATTCCCAAGTTAGAGTCGACTTCAATGAGATTTTTTTCCCTGTTGCAAAGTTAACTTCCATTATATAGATTTTAACCTTGTTCAATTAATTACTACAAATATATTCTTAATCAAAACAAAAAAAGATACAAAGACACACACACACATTACATAGAGATTTTACCCTAGAAACCCAAACTGGGAAAACCAACATCATGTTTAGAGTTGCACCTCTAATTCTTATTCATCACCCATATTCATTATTTATAATACAATATATAGTATCTCGTAGCATCGAAAAACCCTAATCCATTGACCTAGATTAGTCTTCAAACTATAATTTCTTAACCAAATTAGAAAACCATCGGTCAAAAATCATGTGTTGAAAAACTGCTAAAAACAGATGCAAAAAACTACCAATTTTTTTGGGGGGGATCTGACTCCTGCACGCCCAACACAATGCAATGCATGGGGTTGGTCGTGCAAAGAATATAACACATACCCATGTACTAATGTATTTGGTTGCATCATTTGTTGTTGAGATAGAGAAAATGGATGTGAAGGCAATGTTCCTACATGGGGACCTGGAAGAAGAAATCTACATGAAACAACCTAAAGGTTTAGAAGTAAAGGGAAAGAAAGAGCTAGTGTGCAATTTGAAAAGATCCATTTATGGTCTAAAGAAATCACCAAGGATGTGGTATCAAAAGTTTGACACATACATCCTTAGTTCAAGATTTGTGAGAAGCAAGGATGATCACTATGTATATTCCAAGGAAGAAGATGGTCATTTCATATATGTAGCATTGTATGTCGATGACATGTTGTTGATTGGAAACAACATGAACATAATAAAGGAGGTGAAAAAACAACTATCCTCCAAGTTCAACATGAAGGATCTCGGTGCAATGAACTTCATCCTAGGAATGGAGATCAAGAGAGATTGGGAAATTAGAAAGCTTTGATTGAATCAATGGAAGTACATTGAAATAATTTTGAAGTGTTTCAACCTGCAAGATTAAAAACTAGTCAAGGTGTCAATTCCCGTGGGAGCCAAAATAACTACTAAACAATGTCCAAAGACATGGGAATAAATAGAGGACATGGTACATGTTCTTTATGCAAGTGTTTTCGGTAGTCGGATGTATGTGATGGTATGCACTCGACCAGACATTGCTCATGCAATGGGAGTTTTGAGAAGATACATGTCGATACCTAGGAAAGAGAATTGGACAACTATCAAGGGAGTGTTTAGGTATTTGTGTGGCACAAAATATTATGCTATATGCTACCAAGGGAAACTTGAACCTAACAATGAAGTAAATGTACATGGCTTTATCGATGTCGACTAGGATGGAGATTTGGATCGACGAAGGTCAACCAATGGATATGTGTTCAACATGTTCGGTGGAGCAATCAATTGGATGACTAAGCAACGGGTGGTCATAGGCTTGTCGACAACAAAAGTTGAATACATGGAAGCCACTCATGGAATCAAAGAAGCAATATGGTTGCATTGACTATGTTCAGAGATCGAGTTTGAGAAGATAACAACGAAGATAAATTACAACAATCAAAGTAAAATATTTATGGCAAAGAACCCAACATACCATTCCAAGATGAAGCATATTGATGTACAATACCATTTCATGAGAGAAATGGTGGAAAGCAGAAAAGTGTTACTGGATGAAGTAGACATGTTGGAAAACATAACAAACTCGTTGACCAAGTCTATGAGTTTTGTGAAGTTCTTTTGGTGTAGAGAGGCAATGAACATTGTTTCCTTGGGTCAGTGAACAAATGTTCATGTTCTCATGTATCAACAAAGAAGACAACAAGTGAGAGAATGTTCGTTTGTTATATTATTTGCAGTGAAAGAACAATCATCTGACTGTCTAGTCAAGGTGGTTCGACTGAGAATAAGTTGACTGATGAGTTAATTCAAGTTGATGGTTAAGTTAAAGGTCAAAGTGATCGATCGGGAAATTCGAAGTTGAAGTGATCGACGGGGAATTCGAAAGGTCAGGCGGCAGGAGGTCGAGTGGCAACCGAATAGAGATTGAATGGTAAATCGAATGAAGTCGACTATAACATAATCCCGAGATTCATGGGATTGCAGCCAATCATTTGCGTGGATCTGTAACCATTTTTTGGCACCATGATTTAGGGTTTTTCATGTTGTAAATCCTACAAATAAGGCATGTTGTAATTGTATTAAATTGTTGTTCATGAGAACTGTTGTTGGTTATGTAGATGTAAGCCAGATTAGTTGAAAGGTTGCTCTTGTGTAAAGAAAGAGAGTATGATGGTGATTGTGTCTTAGGTGTAGACCAAGGTTAGTCATGTAACTCTCTTTTTCTAAATGAATAAGACAACAAGGAGCAAGATGCTCAAGGAATGTTGGTTTTCCCGTTTGGGTTTCCAGGGTAAAATCTCTGTGTACTTTATTTGTCATTTATTTTCTTGTTTAAATCTGTCTTCTCTTTCCTATTTGGTTTAGTGTGGATGTCTATTTCCTAACAATAGCCAACAATTATTATTTTTATTAATTATTTCAATGTACATAATACATAGTTTATCCCTCACCCATATTAATCAATATGTGCTCCTAGCCCCAAAGATATCGGCTCACTAGCCTACATCACATTTATACAATTACATTATAGTTTGTGGGGATTAAAACTAGGGATGTTACTATTGGCTCATTGATTTAATGGACCATTTCTTCTTCTTTGTAGTTCATATTCATAGAATTGTTGGATGTTTGATTATTAAAGGCTAAAGACTAAGATTCTTTGTGAATATTCAGAGCCAAATTCGTTACCATGTTATATTCATCTTTAAGAATATTGATTCTTTTCTTTGGGTGGATTAACATATTCATTATGTTAGCATGTTGTGCAATACAATGGTGCTCAATATCATTGGTATTTGTAGTTATAGAGAGTAGAGTCCTCTTGTTGTAATGTATGCCCTCCTCATGCCTTCAAAAACTTCTTTTGAATTATGAGACATCCCTATTGTCCATGTTGTGCACCTATATTGTCCATAAATCTTGAGAGATGGTTGTATGTGTTGAAATATTGTAACTTCGAAGAATATTCTACCTGAGAGAGAGTTGAATAATATTATTATATTTAATTAGTCCCTATTGTGCCTTACCAAAAGTTGACCCTATTGTGCCTTGACAATTAAATGTAAACTAAGAGGGTAAAGTGATAGGTCGGCCCAGAACTAATTATAGGCTGGCCAAACCACTATTTATAAGAGAATCCAACGCCTCAATTGGACACACTCACTTATGTGCTCTGCAACAAGAAACAAAGTGTACAAGTCTCGGAGGAGTACCTACTGCAACTGGGGGTGACATAAAGGAGGGTTTTGGTCTATGTCTTGGTATCTTTTGGTTAAGTAGTGTGCTACTCTTTCCTAGGGAGGGAGTAGAGGAGGATCTTCTGATTTGTTTATGGTCTATCTATATTGATGAAGTTTTGTTGGGTTTTCTTCCCCATGAGGGTTTCCCAGGATAATCTCTGTGTCTCTATTGTTTCTATGATTTCCTCTCTTTCACTGATCTTATTTATGCAACTAATGTGCTAAATGATTATAATAATAAAGAAGAATCGTAACTGTTAGCTGAATCATAACTGCTAGCTGTATAAGTAACTTGTCAACATGGTATCAGAGCAGGCTTGAAAGAGACCAACTCACAATCCAGTTTTCAATATTGTAGCTGCTGCAAAATTAAGGTTTCTACATAAACCCTAAGTGTGATGTTTTCCCTGTTTAAGGAGGACATTGGGGGAAGTAACCACATCTAGAAGTTCGCCCTAGGAGGGCGCATCTAGTCCCTGGATTAGAATTTTGAAATTTGAAGTTTGAAAAAATTAGGGTTTCCTCATAAAACCCTAAGTTGCAACTGTAGTATCAGTTACAGTTGCAGTATCAGTTGCAACATCGGTTGCAGTTGCAATGTCAGTTCCTTCATGCCAGTTGCAACACCAGTTGCATCTCCAACACCAATTGTAGTACCAGTTGCAGTGAAAGTTTTTTTGAAGTGTTGGGACTGATATTTATTGTCCTTGTGCGCCTTACCCTAGCAAATATCCAACTAAATTTAAGTTACAAGTTGAAGCACCTTTGAAGTTTTAAAGGTTCATTATTGCTTTCCGCTACTACCGGATGGTGCCACTACCTGTCGATACTGTCAGAGGTATGTACTTACATATGTTCAAACTGTATCATTATTCTAAAGGGTATTTGCAGGAGAAAGGGTCTTTTGTCTAAACAACAATCGTAGATCCAAAAGCATCTCAAATCCAACACATTCAAAGGAATAACACGCCCTAGGTTTGATTAATTTGATATGCCTCTATTTGTTATGGAATTATTGTGACCTTATGAACATATAGGTTGTATTTTGATCTATTGAAGTTATGACTATCATACTAATCATTGGTCAAAATTAAAGTCAAAGTATTAGATTGATTAAAGTTGAGATTATAGAGTTTATTCTCTAACCCAATTTTCTGTCAATAAAGCATATTATCTTAGTACAGAGTATAGGTTGAAGAAACTACTTGTCCTCTTGAGTGAAGTAAACTAGAAAGAAAAGAAACGCACTCATTCGTGAGGACAAGACTCCAGGTTCTAGGTTTGATTGATTAAATTGATAAGATTCAAATTTACACATATCAAGTTTGATAACTGCTAAACACTATAGTTGTGACAACAATATTTATAAAGTTTTATTATTGAATACTTGGTATCAAGTGAGCACTATTGAGATAAATGATTACTATAATCATTTACTAGATATAACTAGCGTATCCTCTAGGAGAAACTTCTTTTTTTGTTTCGAGGTTACCATGGAGGAATGATTGATCACAACACTAGAATAGTGTTTCTCTCATTCCTTATTATTGTATTTATTACTTTTTACCCTTGTTTCAAGCAGGTCACAAGTGATAGCTTCGAAGGAGATACTATGATGATCATTCTCACTATTGTTTTATTATTATTATAAAGAGTATTATTCTTGTCTGTTGTTTCTCCCTTGTTGTTCTTTTTCCGCGTAGGTCACAGGTGATAACCCCGAGGGAGCTATAGTGACGACTTCAGGGCAAAACATATTAGATGATACATGGAGAAGACTATCCAAGTTGTATATATGATCGTATACATACATGTACCAAAGAAGATGAAGAAGAAGCTACTTTTGAGATACAAAATATCTCATATGGAGATTGATTGTAAGGAGAAGAAGGCTCCAAAGGTAACCGAACATTAGAATAGAACTCATAGTAGACTTAGTCAATGGATAATGAAGCCACCTTGATGGGAAGCATAATTCGTTTAAAGTATGACTCAACTTTTCATATGAAGACTTGGTATTCAAACACCAAGTATATCCTGCAGAGATTATGAATTTTTTGTAAACTCAGAAGAAATCAAGACTCAGAGTAAGCTTGATCTCATAAAGGATTAGATGGGAAAAAGAAACATCTTCCAGGACTGATAGATAGATGCCATGAGTTGAGAAGACTAGATTGTAGCTTCAAATACTTCTAGGAGACATGAAAAATCCTGAGAAGATTCCCTTGTTTCAATGACAAAGGAGGAAGCCAGTCAGAAGGATTGGGATATGTATTTTTCCTTAAGACCAGAAGGGAAGTCAATGGTGACTTCCAAGATTGATCTAATAGATCAAGCATGTTGTATATAACAATATAGAGATGTACAAATCCTAATTTGTGTCCAGAGGATTCTCCCAGCTAGAGGGAGAAGACAATGACAAGACACTTGCTCCAGTAATCCGAAAAGTATATATAGAACTACCATGATCCATTAAAAGAAGTCGATGCAATATGAGATTCAAAGGGAGCATGTATGACAATCCATGTATTTGAGATTGACTTATATCCAGTGACAATTGGTGCAATACATGAGTCGGGCCATGGAGACATGACTACAACAGATAGAGTTACCTCCATGAACTAAGAAGAGCTACCTTCAGTATCAGTTGTTGAGCCACTCTTAGTTTCAAATAAAGTGTTTTCCATGATAGAATAAAAGAGCTACTCTCATATTTCAGCAGCTACAGTGAGAATAGAGAAAACATTCTCAGTTTCAAAAATAGCAGCTGCAGGTGCAGAGTCCTAATTCCCAAAGGAACAATTGCAGAAAAAGTAGAGGACATACTCTTAGGAAGTGAGACAAATAGTGCTTTGCAGAAAGCACATAGAACCAACACATGATTATGCAGATTGATTTTCCGTTGAACAAGTGTACCAGATTAGTACAATGTAATGTGAAAAGTTAGTTTTGAATTACAAGATAGAAAAACTCACGTCTGCAGGTTGAAGAAATCTCTATACAGGTTGAAGCCAGTTCTGAGAGCTTGGTATGGCATAATTGATAGTTTCTTAACAAGCTTGGGCTTTACCAAGAGTAAAGATGATTCTAATATTTACTTCAAGGTTATGAATGATGAGTCGGTTGTATTAATACTATATGTGGATGACATATTCTTGACAGGAGAAGAAAATCTCATCACAAATTTCAAAAGGAATCTCGTTGAAAAATTTGAGATGAAAGGCCTAGGCCCGATGCATTATTTCTTAGGTCTTGAAGTTTGGAAGAGGCTAGAGAAGATCTTCCTTAACCAAGAGAAGTATGCAGTTGAAATATTAAATAAATTTGACATGTATTAATGTAAAGCCATGGCCACACCCATGGAGATGAATTTGAAGCTCCTAGTTGATACTTCGTCAGAGTTAGTTGATGCTACTCTATACAGACAGATTTTTGGTTCATTGATGTATCTGACGAATACCAGGCTAGATAAATTCTTTGTTGTGAACACCTTGAATCAACATCTGGTGGAGCCTAGACATGTTCACCTTGTAGCTGCAAAGCATGTGATGAGATACCTTAAAGGTACATTGGATTATGGTCTCTATTATACTGGAGATCCTAACTTCATACTGTATGGTTATACTGATTAAAATTGGGATGGAAGTGCTCCAGATAGAAAGAACACTTCAGGATGTTGTTTCAGTTTGGGGTCAGCCATGAATTCATGGAAAATCATGAAGCAGTCCAATATTTATTTCAGCATGGCAGAAGTGGAGTACATTGCAACATGTTTTGCCAGTTGTGAAGCCATACGGCTTCAAAAGTTGTTGAAAGGTCTGTTTGATCTGGATATGGAAGCTACCATGATTCTATGTGATAACCAGAGTTGCATAAAGATGATAGAGAACCCAATGTTCTGTGATAAAACGAATCACATAAAGATCCGACATCACTACATTCATTACATGGTGTAGAAGGGAGTTGTGAATATCCAATATGTTGGAATAGATGAGCAGGTTGCAGATGTGTTGACTAAGCCTCTATCTTGTGTGAAGTTTGAATACTTCCAAGACAAGCTTGGTGTAGTCCAAAAGGACCTCCTGTGAAAGGGGGAGTGATGCTGATGATACTATGGTATCCTGGCCAACAACAGGTAGCTCAGTTGGGATTTTATATCCTAGGGGATTGATCATCCCTAGGCATATCTCCAAGGTCCAGTAAGGATGGTTTGTCAGAGTACCTGTGCATGTATATGCCAGCTATGGTCAGTAGTGGTAGCTCAATTAGGATTTTATATCCTAGTGAATCTTATGATTCCTGGGCAGATCTCGAACGTCCGGTAAGGATAATCTGTCAGAGTACAATGTGGTAGCTTGTTAGGATTTTATATCCTAGGGAATCTTATGATTCTTGGGAAGATCCTAAAGTTTCGGTAAGGACGGTATGTTAGAGTACCACATATGTTGTTGTTGATGCACCTGCCTCACTCTGCTGCCACATATTGATGTTGACGTTCCAACTTCATGTTGTTGATATTGATGTTCCAACTTTGTGATGTTGATGTTCCAAATTCATGTTGTTGTTGATGATGATTTTACTCCAATTCCATGTTATAGATGACGATGATGTTCAATTTCTACTAATATTGGCGATGATAAAAAAAATTGATGATCTATAGATATGAACGATAATCTTCTCGATGCTTATGACGATGTCACCTCCTCTTGATGATGTATTGATTCTAGTCAGTTGTTATTAATGTTGTCAGTAGAATACCTTTCTTGTTAAGGGGGAGTGTTGAAATATTGTAACTTCGAAGAATATTCTAATTGAGAGAGAGTTGAATAATATTATTATATTTAATTAGGCCCTATTGTGCCTTAGCAAAAGTCGGCCCTATTGTGCCTTGGCAGTTAAATGTAAATTAAGAGGGTAAAGTGACAGGTTGGCCCAAACCTAATTATAGGCTGGCCAAACCACTATTTATAAGAGAGACCAACGCCTCATTTGGACACACTCACTTATGTGCTCTGCAATAAGAGAAAAATTGTGCAAGTCTTGGAGGAGTACCTGCTGCAACTAGGGGTGACATAAAGGAGGGTTTTGGTCTATGTCTTGATATATCTCACTTAAGTAGTGTGCTACTCTTTCCTAGTGAAGGAGTTTTTAACACTCAAAAAATTATTTGGGTTGTATCAAAGAAAACCCTGAGGTAACTGTTTCAACCAACTTTAAATTGTATTCTAACCTATACAACTAGAGAGGGCTCTCTCAGATGTCTAATGACTGGTAATAAATCAAGGGTGTCATCAATAAAGGAACATAGGTCAGATTCTACAATAGGACAATTTTTTATTTATTTTTAAATGGTTGGTAGGAAAAACAAGGAAAATGTACCATTGGGAAATGGAGTCAAGGCCTGAATTTCAATGTTTTTACAGTCAACAGTTGGTTGGTTTCTTCCTGTAGATTTAAGGAAAAATAGGTGTTATTCTCAACAAATAAATGGTGTGAGATGAGAGATGGAATGGAGAAAAAATCCCACTACACTAAAGGCATCAATCAGTGGATGAATCTCCAATGCATCTTTAGAAGAAAGGACACAAAGATTAATTACTAAACAAAGCATCAAATGAAGATGAATTATGTAAAAGTAACCATTTACACATAACAAGCCTCATCAGTGTGAAAGGAGCATCAAACATAGATGAATTACTACCACTTAATCTCATACAATGCTAGCATAAAAACATAATCACGGAAATGATATATAAGAAACACATACTGAACATAAACACCGTGATGAATCTCAAATTTCAAAAAAAGAAACTTCTCCCTTAACTTCAAGAAATAAGCAAGTTTTTATCCCCTATATAATAGTCATCCCCTCCTTTTTAATAGAAAATTGCATCAGTCATATCTTTAGGAGGTCAAATCTTACTCCATGCATCGGATTCTATGCCTTAGAGACATGTGGCAAACAAAAATCCAACTAATTTCTTGATTCCTGGAAACTGTCTTTTAGAATAAATGCAACTGCAGCCAGCTCATTGCATGAAGATTTAGTGGAGTTGAATCTTAGGTACAAGTGTCCCTTGGTATATAAATACTCTCTGAGAACCCATTCAAACCTACTCAGACAGGTGGAAGCCCTCCTACATCTCGTATTTATCAGACTGTTAGCGTTTGCAACACAATTTCAGGATTCGCTACAAACTTCCCTGTAGGTGATGATTTCCACTTTTCTCTAAGAATACGAATTGGGTCAGGCTGATTTTTGGTCAGAAATTCAATGATATTACTATTCATCTCCACAAAAAAATTCAGAAGAACCCAGATTTACATTTAAAATTTATGATAAAAATACGACTTTTCTGTGTACCAAATGATTTTGCAGCGCACAGTGAATTTTGCAGCGCACAATGAGTTTTATAGCGCGTATTGATTTTTGTAGTGCACAGTTTCAAATTGAAATGAAAATAAGAAATGATAAATCTTCCTTTTGAAACCGACCCTTGGAGATGTTGGATGATGTCAAGCGCTAAAACAATAATGGTGCTAACATGCATGGCTTTGCAAACTGCTGACAAACCTCTAACCTTAGCTATGAAAATCATGGTGCTAACATGAGTAGAGGAGGATATTCTACTTCGTTTCTGGTCTATCTATATTGAGGAAGTTTTGCTAGGTTTTCTTCCCCATGAGGATTTCCCAGGATAATCTATGTGTCTTTATTGTTTATGTGATTGCCTCTCTTTCAGTGATCTTATTTATGCAACTAATGTCCTAAATGATTATAATAATAAAGAAGAATTGTAACTTCTATTTGAATCGTAACTGATAGTTGTATAAGTAAAAAATCAACAGTATGGAGAGAATTCTTGTGTACTAGCTATAAGATATAAGTTCTCCCTCTAAAACTAGGAGCTAATTCCAACCTAGTGACAAGGTAAGGGTCAACACTAAAAATCCTTACTCCAAATGAAACAGGGCTATTAAACTCAAGAAGTAAAACCCAAAGAAAACCTATAGATTGATATGAGACAAGAGAATAATCTTAGCATACTTCCAAAATATAAAGAACATGGACAACTGACATTAGAGATTCCAACAATAGAACCTCTATTCCATACCCTTAGAAATATAAACTTTTCCCAAGTCCCCAATTTGAAGTGAGACCTCAAATTTAAACTTTTAGATATAAGACTCTTAATTGGATGAGAAATAAATATTTATCCAAATTAACTT
This sequence comes from Picea sitchensis, assembly GCA_010110895.2. NCBI lineage: Eukaryota > Viridiplantae > Streptophyta > Pinopsida > Pinales > Pinaceae > Picea > Picea sitchensis. Next base: position 8,074 of record SNQJ01S0027002.1, on the reverse strand, counting down.
AAGCAATAACCATTAACACTATGAGAACAAATGGGAAAATTCAAGCTAGTTGATAAACAAGGAAGAAGCTTAAATGGGTTTCTTAAAATCAAAGGAGAAGGCCGAGAGAAAACCATAGATCCCAACATTTCAATCGAAATCCCTTTGAATCCAAAGACGACACAAAATTCTAACCTAGAAAAAGTATTAGTTGCCAACTCCATAGTATTAGAATTTATAGGCTTCCCCGGAACATGAGGCTCCAGATTCCAAATAAAAACTAAAGGAAAAGCCACTTGATAATGGGAGATTATGTTCATCCTGTTATATATAATATCATAGCTATCCTCAAGAGCCAAAACCCCTAAAAAATATAACGCATATACCAACACAAACAATGCCAATTAACATCCCAAGAAGATTTTTCATGCAAAACCAAGGAATGTTCCTTGCCAGATTGTGTCTGCCAAGGTGCCCAATTTGGTTGTTTTCTCTCACCATTATCCCACCATGAATGTGCAATAAATTTCAAATATATTCAATACCTAGGTCATGGTTAAATGCTCTGTTAAGCCCTAATATTGGCTCATTACCCCTTAATTTGGGCATATTACATTAGTAGTGTTAATTTATTTATGTTGGCTTTATTCCATTAGTTGTAATTATACCTCTTAGTCTCCTATATATACCAAGGAGACATTTTTCATTTGGAATCATCTTGTACTTGAACATTTATGTGGGGTAAAAGGAGGTTGCCCCCTTGAAGAGGCTTATTATATGAAATTATCTCTTTTTCAAGGCATTGAGTACTTATTCTGAGGTTTTTCTATGCTATATTGATATTTGGTTCTTAACATATGGTATCAGAGCTCAAGGTCTTGGGGTTTCACTGCTGCATCTGAGACACCTTGAAATGTTTGCTATAATTTTTTTTTTACAATGTTTCAGAAGGAACGTCTTGGAGGATATTTAGTAGACGTATCAAGGTATGTTGGGTTAAAATTTCAGCTCTTGAGGCCTTATACTTTTAGAGATACATCCTGTGCAAGATAGGGTTATGGAATCATCATGAACTGAGTCATTGCAGAATTTTCACTATAAAACGTTTTCTATAACGTTTCAGACCCTGAACTTCGGGGGATATTCAAAGAAATTAGAAAGGTAGCTTTGGTAAAAAGTTTAGATTCTGGGTCTGTTGGCAGCCAAATCACTTTTTTTATGACCCTATAAGCTGCCTACACCTATGTCTTGCGAACATCAAGTTTTTCGTCACATTTTTCAAATAGACGAAACTTTCATTTCTTGCGACATTTGCAAATTTGTCTTCATTAAGTTTTCACGACTGTAAGCGTGAAAACTTTTCCTTTCGAAGTCACATTTCGATCACTATCTGAACTGTCACGATCTTTTTATCGATATTTTCTATTACACTTACCTTGTGTTTATCGTTATGTGACTGAAAGGACTTTTAAACTATGCTCATTGGACATTTTTATATTGGTTGCATAACTTGATTTTATTAAGTTTGTGAGGCATTGAGCATATGGTTTTATACTTGCCTAATCATTGGTTCTATGAATTGCATAGGGGTTATGATTTATTTTTGTTTTTATATATGATATGATCCTTATGTTAATCTTTTTATGACTTTTGGCTTGTCAAATATATGAATTCAATCGGCACATTGGTTAAACATTTATACGATGGCGCATAGCTAACATTTGGTGTTGGTTTCATATTGAATGTCAATGGTTTAAAAACTATACTCTAAAGTTGATTTGGCGCGTTAGCATAACACTCACCATTTGATTCTTTGGTTTGCCAAACGATATGGTCTTTGAGCTATGCTATGATTGTTTGAATAGATGTGTGAATCGGTGGTTGTACTTTACCATGAATATTATGCATGGAAGTGAATGACTCCACCACCCTCGCATGCACGCATTAACACTTACCCCCTTTGCTCGTTCATTGTTGTTAGACCGAATAGATCTGCTCATGTTCGAACCCTCCCTTACCATGCATTCAACTCCATGGCACCAGTCGTGCAAGTTGAACCCAATGGAAAACAGGCCCTGTTAATGTTTGATAATGCCCGCCAAGATTTGGTAGACAGTGGATGGCTTACCTTTGTGGAGCGTTTCGAGGGTTTTAACCTTTGCATGGCTCGATAGTTTGCCATGACCTTCGATGGCTGTCGAGCCAAGGTCGGCGATATACAATTGGAAATTGATGAACAGTTTATCAGTCTTGCTATGGGTTTGCCTGTCACTGGACAACGATGGTCCAAGAATTGTAAATTCGAGGAGGTCCCATGGACACTGCTCTTCCAATCACGAAAAAACACCTCATGTGATAAAGGTATGCCCGTAACTATGCTCAAACAACGTTGGCATGATTTATTGATGATAATCAAGCAATTTGTCACCTGCGAAGGCAGATACAGGTTGGTGTTCCTTCACCACCTGCGTTTACTTATGGTTTTTATGGGTTATCAACTCAATATGCCCTATTATTTGCATAGAAGCCTGTTTAAAATGTCGAAGAAGTACAAAAGAAACCAGGCTGATAGTAGCCTTTTTCATTATGGGCTGGTAAATCTTGTTGTTGTCTGTCATTTGAGTCTGCTCGGGGATTGTTGGAGCAATTTCATTGCTCGGAATGGTTTCGAGAATTTGAACCCTCCACAGGTTGACAAACCTATAGTGAGCGAGGTCAAGATTGTACCCCTAGTACCCTACCATGTCCTTCTGCCTAAACCCTCGTCCGACCCTCCTATCGACTTACCCCACACTGTGACTAAGAACGTTGAGACTGTAAAGCCTATGAGCAAGAAGCCCATAGCCCACCTCACTACAAACGCCAAAGGGAAAAAGAATGCACGTTTGATTTCACGGATGGCAAGAAATAAGCCAAAACCTCCTGTTGAGCCAAACCCTATCGTATTGAGTGAGGACTCTGATTCGGAAGTGGAGCGTTTCTTGGCTAGAGAATATCCCTATTCGCAAGGTTTGTGTGCTGAACCCTCGTATGACTTTGTGTCAAACCTACCCCCCTTCCTACAGGACGACCCTAACTACCCAGGCATTAAATTGCCTTGTGAAACCCTCGGTCATATGCCCAAATCCTCCCCCGCTCTGTCTAAACCTACAGTGTCACCCTGTGATCAATGCAATGCATGGTTGGAGCGGTATTATAATGATGTACCAATACTCCAGTCAAAGATTCAGTCACTAAAGGACCAGATTGCAGCCCTGACCAGTCAAAAGGCCAAGCTACAAGCGACAGATAAGAAACAAAAGACGATCGACTCCATCTTGTTTAAAAATGTGGAATCAACCACGGTTGTTGTAAACTCCAAGCTGGCATAATTGAGCAGCCTCGTCGCTACACAGGTATGTTATGATAGCATTTGTTTTTGTAAATAATCTAGGTTTATATAACTATTTGATTTCAGTTTCAAACAGCTCTGTTCACATCATTGAATGACTCTGTTACATTGCATGCATTATATATATGGGTTGGATTTGAATAAAACAAATTTTGATTCAATATACGATATGGTTATTCCCAGTTTAGCAATCAGTAGATTTTGATTGGATTTGTGTGATCTTTGCTTGAATTTGATTGGTTGGCTTACCTTGTGAAGATGACAAAATTAATGGTTTGCCTTTAAATGATTTGGTTTGTATCATGCTCAGATTGGATTTGATTATGATCCGTGTGCTATAGTTGATAAACGGTTTGATTGAGTTTGATTGTTACAATCTTGCCCGGATTCGATTTCATTATCGTTGGTATGCTATAACTGGTAAATGTTTCGGGAGGATACCTGTCACGATGTTGTTCTATATTTGATTGATTCCAAGTTAATTGACCTTGTTTCTTTGATGAAAACAATACGCTCAAATGATATCCGCGCTCGAATTGGAAATGAACCCGAATCATAACAACTGTGTGAAAATCTTTAGCCAATCGATTCGCTCTGGTTCTAATTTGGCAAAGTTGTTTTATGAATCGATTTCAGATTGTAATTGATGCTCTGTATTTTGAATTGTGAAATGAATCAGTCAAACTCTGTTATGATTCGTTTGATTAAAAYGATTGTGATCAAAAYTAATTGATCCTGTCTGTTGACTGTGCAAAGATCAACGATCGAAATCTATGACAAATCCTGTTTGATTGATCTTGTCACGTTTTTGGTTATGTGTCGGTTATGGTTTGAATTCATTCACAGTTATCGTGATCATCCTGTTTGATGCAAGTATAACGAAGCATTTGCTATTTGTTATGTTTTTGATTGAATATCAAAACGATCTCATTCGATTTGTTGAGACACGATTATGATACTGTTACATAAGATTTCATTTACCCGACTTGTAACAGTAATCGAAACGAAGTAGTTCTCTCTTTGCATTTGATTAAATGATTAGAATCTAGTTGCTATATCGTTACAACTATAACAAGTGGAAAATGGTTGTGATGGATTGAATCGTATCACATAAGATATGATTCATTATCGATTTCAATTGGATGTGAAACAGTCTTGTTACTGTTCGATTATGAAAGACCCGATTTTATGGTAACAGAAGAACAGAGTATTCCTATCTCTGTGTTCGGTTGAATCAATTTTGATCCTGTTTAATGTTAAATGATAGAATCATTTTGATTCGTTCTCAAGTAATTATTGGATGTCAATTGAATTAAACCTCATTCAAAGATTCGATTTGATTTTAGATTCTGTATGTTATTTTAGACCAGCTACAGAATCATATGATTCTGTAGCTAAGTCTGTAGAATTAAATTTTTATTCTTCTGTTGATAAAATATCTCTCTAACTTGTTATTTTTGGTCCATTACAGGTCAATTCGAAATTGCATTGGATTTGATCAGCAGTTAGAAGATATTTGGATATTTTACTTGCATTTTAGTTTCTTAGTTTAGTCGATCTTGGGAATACCTTCCCAGATTTTGTAAACAGTTTGATACTATCCACAGGGAGGTTTTACCCTGTGGAAAGACTTATAAATACTCATTATTTTTGTAATAACATCATCCTCATTCGTGGGAGAACAAGGATATGGAATTTTAATACAGACTGAGACAAAATTTGATATTCTACTACAGCTTTAGCTTTTCATGATATCAATATTTTGTTTTATGTTTATGTATCTATTTGCATCTGGTTAATGACTACTTTAGCTATCTTGATCTTTTGCAAATGATATTATTTAATCAATATAATCCATATCTGATTTCTTCCAAGTATTTAAAAAAACATAGCAATTACTTAATTCAGTTTGTGAATGACAAATTTCTCTTCTTCGTAAGTTGAATTATTAAGTATAAGTTTTTGCATAACAGGTTTCCCTTATTGCAGAGATTTATAAATCATATAATTGTTATGATTTTTTATGTCTTGTTTGTCCTGTAAACAACCCAAAGAGCATTGCAGCCTATCGTTTACGAGAAGCTTTTGGATCAACCGGTGCGAGTTTCCTTCCTCCGACCAGCTTCGAAGTCATCATACAGAGGGCAAAATTGGAGTGTTTCCAGGTCAGTTTGTCACTTGTTTGTTAGTATATTTATTAGTAGTTTTAGATATAAGTTTAGTTAGATATATATGTTTAGTATATTAGATTGTTTAATTTCAGTAAGTTTTATTTCTTATTTATAAAAAGTCAACAAAAACATATCTCGCTATCTTAGGGCAGAATATCCATGAGTTTTGCAGGTTTTAATTAAATATGTAGCTTGTTTATATTGTATATTTTGTGAATAAGTGATATTGCAGTTAGTAATTAGATAATTGATTGGAGTTAGTTAGTAGATTGTATATAGAATAGTTAGAGTAGTTTATTTTAGTTTTATTTAATTTGTTTAGTAGTTAGTTTTTACTTAGATTAGTTTATTAGTTAGTTTTAGTTAGTTTTAATTGTTTTAGTTAGTTTAGTTTGTTTTAATTGTTTTAGTTAAATTTATTAGTATAGATTAGTTTTCTCTTTGGTTTTCTTAAGACCTTAGAGCGGCCAACAGAGCCACTAAACCTGTCAGGGTGGTTCATTCCAAACGGCTTGGGTTATTAGACAACCCCAGACCGGTTCCACTCTCTCAGTTGACGGACGATCAATTTCACCCGTCAACAAGGTCATCTCACATTTGTATATACACCTTGTGGAAGATAGGGTATTTGACTAGTCCTATTGACTAGTATCAAGAAGGTGTTCCAGGTAAAACAATCATAACTTCTTCCTAGAGCATCCAAATTGAGTGAGACTAGTTTCATTGGATAGTGGACTGTCTGTAGTATTTTTGGTACGAGTTTTAGAATTATATATGAATTATTTTGTGCAGGGCATGCTATACAAGTGAGATCTCCTCGAAAGGCCAAAAATCAGCAAGTTGCGGGGAAGTTACCGTAATTTCCACTTGGCACATCCAATTTTGATCAGACCCGTGGCATTGCAGAGAAGAAATACCAGAGAACTACAAAAAATAAAGTTGCATACCCATAAGGGCCGAAACTTGGGAGATACAACAAAAGAAAGATTTTCTAGCAGAACCACCTCAAAATCAAGGTTCAAAAGTGATACTTGGCCAACATGCCACCCAAAAATGAAACTTCTACACCAAACAAACCTCCAGACAATCCTAATTGGACTATTGATGAAGGTGAAGAAATGCGTAGGGATATAAATGATTTACAAAAGAAGACAGTAACAAAAGATGAACTACAAGAGATGATGGATTCAACAGAAGCTAAGTTTGAGGCAATAAATACTAAGATGGACGCTTTAAAAGGGGAGATCATGGAAGTATTGAAAAATTTCGTAACAGAGAGGACACCTGAAAGTGAAAATGCATCTTATGAAATTCATGATGAGGACACAACGAAGGTGAATCAAGATTGGAGAAACTTTGACCTTGGGTTGAAGACCAACCACGTTCCTAAGATCGATATGAGGAATTTTGATGGCAAGGACCCTACCACATGGATACTTCAGATGGAGCAATTCTTTGATCTACATAATGTGCCACATACACAAAAGGTATGATTTGCTTCTTTATATTTAGAACCCAATCAATTTGTATGGTATATATGGCTTTGTTATCGCAAATCACTTGTCACTTGGACAATTTTCATGGAAGAAATGATAACACACTACGAGGATACAAGGAGCAATACCTTCTTTAGCCAATTGATAAATCTCAAGCAAAAGGGTTCAGTTACAAAGAACATTGAGAACTTCCAAAGATTGAATATAAAGGTAACAAATATTCCATATGAGCACTTGATTGATGTATTCATAGGAACTTTAAGAGATAACATTCAACATGAGGTTCGGCTTTGGGAACCCAAATCATTGAAGAATGCATTTAGGGTGGCAAGAAATGTTGAAAGTAAAAATATGGCTATGGAAAATAGAAGGACCAATCCTAACATCTATAGAGAGAATACTGCTCCTTCTTCTAAAACACCTCAACCTACAAGGTTGACACCTCAACAATTGGAGGAAAGAAAAGAAAAAGGTTTATACTTTAATTGTGACAACAAGTACAGTAAGGGACATAAGTGTGGTGAGAAGAAATTATTCTACATAGATTGTGAAGAGGAAGAAGAAGAAGAACAAGAACCATTTGAAGATGAAAACGTAGAAGCAATTTCATCTGAAGAGTTGAATCCCACGATATCGTGTAATGCATTGGCTAGAATTAACACTCCTCAAACCCTCAAGATCGAAGGATACATCAAAAAGAAGAAGGTAATAGTCTTAATTGATTCTGGCAATACTCATAATTTCATTCACTATAAATTAGCCAAAGCGCTCAATTGCTTTGTATATCCAACACCAAATTTTCAAGTAATGATTGCAGATGGAGGAACTATCAATTGCTCAGGAAAATTCAATAAGATCAATCTTACTATGGGGGAATATGTAATGAATAGTCCAATGATTGATATACCCATGGGTGGTGCTGATGTTGTACTAGGAATCCAATGGTTACAATCATTAGGAACAAGGGCTTTTAATTTTCAAGATTTTTTCATGAAATTTTCATTGGAAGGAAAAGAAATTGAGTTAAGAGGTATCAC
>SNQJ01S0027001.1:36892-48322 GCA_010110895.2 Picea sitchensis | reverse complement strand
AAGATTAGCGCGCCTGGATCAACGAAACTTGGAAGGTCCCATCCTTCTCAGCCGCTCTGATTTTAGCCAACGTGGGCCCCTTTCCTGCCGTGTCATCTTGCCATCTGTTATTCACTCGGTCGTGAGATGAGGCTCACTCCCTCTAGCCCTTCCTCATTCTACGACACCTGTCTATCTCCTCTCCTTCTGTCCGTGTGGTCTCTTCCCCCCCATCTCATCATCCACTCACCATCCGCCATGTGTCCCGCTCCACTTCACGTCCACCTCCCATTAATAACAAGCCCATTGTATCTCCTCTTCTGCTCCCTCCGCTTATTTCCTTTCACCATGTGTCTTCCCCTGTAATCGCTCTTACACCTCATCACTTTTTATCTCACCCTCACGATTCTGACACCACCATTCGTATTATGCGCCCCATCCTTCGCGCTGGCCTCCACGCATATACATCAGGCCGTTCAGCTAATCCAGGTGGCTGTCTGAGAGACCTTCCATGTCCCTAAAGTGCCAGGTTGGTAGGATCATCCTCAATCCCCATGAAGCAGTTATTGAGGTAGTTGGTGGTGGTTCGACATCGCCTCCGCCATAATGGGAAAGTACGACGATGAATTAAAGGCACGTCGATTCGTCCATGAAGCTGTCAAGAGTTCAATTATGTCTGCCGTAGGTGCACGATCATTCAGAGACTGCAGGTGCATATTGTCAGAAGCCATGCAGATGCAAAGTTTTTAATGCAACATATCGATTGTGTTGTTGTTGTTTTTTTGAGTATATGAAGGCGTTTTCACCGTTTTTGTATCTATCGATGGTTGAGCAGAGCTCCCGGTTGTAAATTTTTAACGAAGGATTGTTAATCTAGTTATGTTTGAACTTCTGAGACTTCTTGCCTTATGAATGCCAGTTTATTTCACGCCTTTGTTTACACTATGTTAGAGCAACTCGGAATTGGAGGATCTAGTCGAGTTGTAGCTGTTATAGGATGATGTTGGAATGGATCACTGTAACAGTTACGTTGTCTCTAATCAGTCCTTGTAATTTTCACAGCACTGAGTGACTTGGAATTGGAGGATCCAGTCAAGTCCCCTTTCAGTTTCTTGAGACCCTGAACCAAGAGGATCTTGCATTCAAAGTCTTTCCTCTGCAAACCGCTGAAAGCCTGTTGCCCGAAGTCATTTGTCCACTTTCCTTATCAAGTCTTCCACCTGCTCATCTTTTAATCAACCCACTGGCTGAAGTTGGATCAAGACCTCCTTTATCCTTTACATGCTAGACCCAGTCCCTAAGTTAGAATGATATTTCCCCGAGTCTCTACCCATCTGATCATCCATTAAAAACTATCGTGACATAAAACTGATGGGTGTCGGGCTCTGCTCCTGCAAGCAATCCAGGAGTGACTTCCGACGCTAACAATAATAATATTTCCACCCTCCATTTGTCCTTTTCTAAAAACTATAATTCCAATTGATCTTGTGATGAATATCAATTCCAATATATTTGTATGAAGGAACTTCCTCCAAGCTATTGTTTTCATATATGAAAGTGTCATAGGTGATATTTTTGGATTTGATTACCATAAACTTCATTTTTTCAGTGTTCACAGTCATACTAATTTGGATTGGATCATTATACTATTTTTCATCTATCTCGATGTTTTCAGAGTGGAAAAAATTGGAGGAATAAACTTGTAGGGTCATTTTAGTGGTAGGTCCTAATTTGCAAAATTTGGGCCCAAAACCTTTTGAAGCCATTTTTAGGTATTAAATGTCATTTTGGGGGGATAAAAATTTCCTAACATAGCTAATACCCTGTGATGTTATTCTACACAATGGTGCCTTTCCAACAGTGAAAACAATCACATCAATCAGAGGTCGTATGAAAAAGTTATGCCTCTCGCAAGTTGACCTACTATGTTGACCATTGTTGGACAGGCAGTTTTGGGATGTAATTTTGAGAAAAAAAGTAAGTATGGAGAAGAAGCACAGATAGGAGAAGAGTGTGCAACAAAGGTGCATAGATGAAATGAAATTGGAAATAAGATCAAGGAGATCAAGAAGATCAATAAAGAAAAGGAAGTAGGGGACAAGAAAGCGAAAAAGTAGGAAAGAACCAACCAAGCAGAGAGTGGTAACCAACTCATGATGAGTTGTCACCAATTGAGAATTAGTTGTAACCAAATCATGGTGATTTCTCATCAACTGAGCATGAGTTGTAACCAACTTATGATGATTTTTCATAAATTTGTAAACCTAGCCTTCATGTATAAATATATAAGGGGTCGGGAAAAATAGAGAGTTGGTTATTGTAAAAAATTGGTAGATGAGATGGGAAGTGATAATAAAGAATCCATTGTAATGCAGAGTGAAATCAAGAATATAATATAATAAATAAGAAAATATTTTGTGGATGTAGCTCGAAATTGGGTGAGCCACTTGAAATTTGTCTGTTAAGTTTATGTTGATTGTGTATGTGGATGTTAAATCATGTCTGTTGTGTGTGTGCATTCTTAACTTTACTTGTATTGATATTATAATATTGTGAATTAACCATGAATGGAAGAATAACCATTGTATAAGTTTAATCTTGATATAATTTCATAGATGAAGTAATTAGAGTAAATTAGGTAATGCATCTAGCGCATAACATCATCTGGTAGTCATGAATAAACTGATGTCCTCCTATTCCCTCATAGTTGCAGGATCTTGGTTCTTGGAGTGCCCATAAAGATACCTCGGGTGAGACCTCACTTGCTTGTGGGTTGTGCCAAAAGGGCCAGTGTCTATAGGGTGTTTTGGTCTAAGTCACTTGAACCGAGGGTCTTACAACTGCATGCCAACAAATGGTTTGGTTACTAAGACCCAAAATATGTAATTGAGGGGATTTTTGGAGGTCAACTAGGAAGGATATCACTGAATGGTTGGAATAGAAGGAATGAGAATTTGCTAGGAAAGTGAATCAAAACCATCGACTGAGAAACAAACAATGGATCATAAAGAATTTCTAAGATTGATGTTAGATAGATGCCAACATTGTCAAATCTCACTAAATTTGAATAAATGCATTTTTTGCACACCATTTGGAATGTTGGGACATATAGTATGTAAACAAGGATTAATAGTGGATCTGACTAAAATTGCATTGATTTTGGAGCTACAACTACCAACATCAGTTAAATAATTGAGAGCAACACTTTTCCACATCAAATATTATAAGAAATTTATCAAAGGTTATGCACAAATTATGACACCAATGGAGAATTTGTTGAAAAAAGAAGCCAAGTTCCAGTGGAATGAGGAGTGTTAGGGAGGATTAGATACATTGAAATAACATTTAGTGACTACGTTGATCGTGATATTCCTAGACTGGAGAAATGAGTTCCATGTACTTGTGCATGCATCATCTATAACATTAGGTGCAGTTCTATCACAACCTGGAGAGGGAGAAATAGATCACCTGATTTCATTCGCTAGAAAGAAGTTGTCGACAACAAAAAAGAATTATACAATGACAGAATGAGAAGGATTTTCCATGGTATATGTGCTATAGAAGTTCATGAATTACTTTCTAATTTCACACTTTAAGATGTATACGGACCATCATACACTAAGATACTTGGTCAACAATCTAGTGTTGGGGGGAAGAATATGGAGATGGCTACTACTGTTCCAAGAATATGACTTTGAAGTGATAGTGAAACTAGGTAAGTTGAATGTAGGACCAAATCACTTATCACACATAATTTCAGGAGAGGATGCAGGGAATGTGGATTACAGTCTGTCAGATGCACAATTATTTTTATTCAAAATGGTGGACAATTACTTTGCAGATATTGTACAGTTCCTAAGTATAGCGATGGCTCCATTCGAGATGACAGTGGCACAGACGAATAAATTAGTATTAAAGGAAGTAGATTAGTAGATAATTGCAGGAATATTATATAAATTAGGTGTATATGGAATCTTAAGACGATGTGTGGTCGAACATGAAAGACCCAGGATACTCGCAGAACCACATGACAAAATAGTAGGAGGACACTATGCAGGTAAAGCCACAACACATAAGATGTTATGCACAGGATTATGGTGTCCCACACTTCACAAAGATGCTAAATAATACTACCAAACATGCAATGTTTGCCAAAGGGTGGGCAAGCCATCTATAAGGGATGAGATGCATTTGAATCCCCAAGTTACTCTACAAGCTTTTGATAAATGGGTGATAGAATTTTTTGGACCAATTAACCCACCAACAAGAAGATAAGGGGCTAGATATATTGTTACTGCGATAGAATATCTTACCAATTGGGAAGAAGCAACACCATTTATAGATTGTAGAACAAAGATTGTTGCACACTTCTCGTTTGAGAATGTAGTGACCAGATTTGGATGTCCATGAATATTGTTGAGTGATCAAGGAAAACACTTTATCAATAAAAAAATCACAACATTGACTGATGAATTCCAAATTCACCACTAGAAGAGTACAACATATTACCCTCAGTCCACCGGTACAGTAGAAGCATTCAAAAAAATTCTAGAGAATGCACTGACAAAGATCTGTAACATAGGAAGAGATGACTGGGACTTAAGGGTTCTCACATTTCTATAGGTATACAGGACCACAAGCAAAAAACTTACAGGGAAAACACCTTTCAGACTAGTCTACGAGCACGGAGCATTCATTCCTATGGAGTTTATCATACTAAGCATGTGCATTGCAACTATCACTGATCTGCAAGAGACTTGCACAATACAGAAAAGATTATCACAATTAATGTAGCTTGAGGAGGATAGATTTATCACATGATTCCACCAGCAATTTCAAAAGTCATGAGAAAAAGCATGGCACGATCGACACATTAAACTGAAAAAATTCCAAGTAGGAGACTCAGTACTACTATACAATATCAAGTTTATGCAGCATCTAGGGAAGTTTTGAATGCATTGGTTAGGTACATATATGATCAAGGATGTGACAAAGACAGGTTTTGTGCATTTAGAAACACTCAATGTAGAATATTTGAAAGGATGGGTGAATGGGATTCGGCTAAAAATATGTAGAGTGGGTTGGCAATCGGTGCAATATGATGAGCTACATTGAGAGAAAAAAAAAAGCACAGGGAAATTGGTAAGCAAACTGTAGAGGGAAATGACACTATGCCAACTAGGGAAATCAGACATAGAATCAAAAGACTATGCGGTACATGAATGTAGAAACCAACATAGTTGTGCAACTGACTCAAGATAAGACCGTTAAAAGTATGAAAAAGGAAGAGATGATGGCTACAAGGTGGTACTGACAAGTCATAAATCCATTGTATAGTCATAAAGGGAAAATTACACTAGATAATAATAAAGGGAAAAATCCACCATATAATCATAAATAGAAAATGCCTCCAAGAAACATGAAAGAGTGGCAGTACGAGGCGAAAATCTGATGACATACTTAGTAATAAAACAACATTAATTCACCCTCCCATCACAATAATGGAAAATTGAACAGTGAGGGAAGGCGTGAATTGACTTGAAAAACTGACAAGAGGGTACAAAAGTGGTTAGGGTCACCAAACATGGGTTATTGTTACTTAGAACTGCATGAAAAAATGAGAACACAGAGCCGAGAAGGAGATACAAAACTGAAGAAACTATCAACGACTAGTAAGTTATAGACGTGGCATCACCAAAATCATTAGCAACCGTACCCAAGAAGATTCGCACAAAAGAATCACCAATAGAACTAGGGATTAAGGAAACTATAGGAGCATCATCATCAGGGCCGACGTTTCTCCACAACTACATACCACCAAGGAAGGAATATGTCCCACCAGTAACATTGCCAAGAGTTGTGTATTACACAGTGGTGACACCAAACATACTAGAGGAAGTCATCATTAATGAACATATGGTGAGAAAGGTGCCCAAACTGAGATATGAAAACCATGACATCACAGACATGATGAAGTTCCATGAACTTGCACCCCACCAGTACCTAGAGCTGAAAGTCGACCCAACCACAAACCAAAGAATACCAGTGCCAATGGTTGGGGCCAAATGATTAGAGCAAGTAGGCCTACTCAACTTGTTTTACATCCCACACTTCAGATGTAGAAATGAAATAAATGCATGCGTCAAGTTGCTCCTCTCTTGTGTACATGGAGGGTTCATGTGGCTGGATAGGCCAATCTCCATCGACACATAATTAATATTAAGAATCATAGGGTTACCAATGCAGGGGAAATATCCCACCCTGTTGTTCATAGATAAAAGGAACGACATAGCCTTATCCGAGGCAATGAGAAAGAAGTTTCACACAGTTAGAGGGGTGTGTGATTTGGACATGCCAATCATCCATGACCCAACCATTAGACTTGTGAAACAGGTGCTCGCATGTAAGATATTAAAGAAGTGTAGAAAGGACCAAGTGCTAGCATGTGTGATAGTTGCAGAAGAAAAGTGTGTGGAAGGCACCACTATGAGCTGGGTGCCATTCCTACTTAACCAGTTCCTCATTGACTATATTGAGGCACAATACAAAGGCATGCAATTTCATTATCTCTGGTTGTTAATTTTGATTGCATTCACAGCATGGGAGGAGTCGAAGGATGCACAGTTCTTGGGGCTGAGAGGGAATCTATTCTTAGCAGAAAAGTACTAGAACTTTTGGTACTCAACAAACAAGAGGAGACAAATAGACAACAACATAGAATTTATTTCTTTATATTGATGCGGTTTGATAGTGTATTAAAATAACACCGCACATTTCAACTTAGTTGGTGGAAGCATATGGACCAATGGTGATGTTCCAAGCAGACCGCCACCATATTTATATCAAATCTAAAAATGATCCAAGAGAAGAATGGTTTCAAACAAAATATAAGATAATGGAAGAATATATTCAACTAGTCATGCAGGATTGGGAACTAGATTGGAAGGTCCCTACCACGGACACTAAGACGGAGCAACCTAGCTGCAACGAGACATAACAACACAATGGAACAGGGGAAATTACTCAAGGAAATAGTGCATGAGAAACCAATATAAGCAATGGCACAGGAGATACACGTGACACTAGACCATCAACAGAACAAACCCAACAACCAACACCTAAGGCAGAAGAGAAAAGAAAGAACACAAGTACGGGCCCAATTGTCTACAAGAAGGAAAAGGAACACAAAGAATAGCCTGTATATAACCTTACTAATGACGATATGGACATAATTGGATACCAAGTAAGGGATATCGCAGAAGAGATAATTGAATAAGCCACAAAGAAACATGAAGAACTGCATCGGAAGGTGTAGGAGAAATTATTGATGATATAACAACTCTTGGAGACAGTCTGATGAGCACCAGAGCAAGGTTTAGATGCATGGCACTCAAAAGGTCCAACTCAAGAAGCACAAACTTCAACATCATCACAACTAACAATAGAGCTCAAATTGATCAAGATGTCAGCAGAGGTAATCAGGTTCCCCACACCCAAAATGCAAAATCAAGTAAAAGGGATAAGTTATATGGACCTAATCATCTCACGGATGCCCACATAATCACTATAGGGATTTCACACAGGTATCACATAGGAATTATGAATCCACACAAACAATGCATCTAGTGAATTGGTTAAAGTAGAGGTAGAGAAGACAAATCTACAAAAGAAATACACCACCGTGTTACAAGAAAAGTTCACAATAGAACAACAAGTGGAAATCCCATGCAAGGAGAAGAGTGAGGATGAAGAGAAGGAAGAGAAATCCTTGAAACATAAATATGAAGCCAAACAAATGGTGTAGAAGATCTAATTGACAGTCCAATACTTATAGAAAGAAGTCCCAGAAGTACCAATGGTAGTCGAGTCCACGATAGAAGAATATGTGTCAAAGATCATAGAAGTCATCACATGACTCTGCACGAGCATCAAAAAGTTGGAAATGCGCTTCGTCCCATGGAAACCACTTGAAGAAAGGGAACATAGGGAAATGAAAACACATACATCAGTGGAAAAAATTAAAATATTACAACAACAATGCATAAGGATGTGCGACAAGGGCACACATATTTGGACCGAGCTTACAATGAACCCAGAGCTAAAATAATTGGAAGATAAAATCAAGAGCACACAAGAGAAAGAACACTAGGAAAATGAACACATTAATACCTTTCCACGTGTGGAAAACATGACAACAATAATAAAAAATAGACAGTTGTACAATGATTCAGAATAGATGAAAGATGAACATAGGAAGATCGTGTAGAAAATAGAGCCCCTATAAGATGAATCCTTCAAGGTACTTGGAGAATTGGCCACTGCATAGAAAAACATGATGCTAGCCACACAAGACACTGAGGCAAAGCTCACATCTTTGACCGCACAAGCAATGGAGGAAATATTAAGCAAAGAAGTCACAGTCACAATAGAGGTAGATACAACACAAGAGACCCTCCATAGATTGACAGAGGTATGGAGGAATGCAACACCACAAGCCTAAGTGGCTTGGGACGAGCCATAGGTGAGTGTTGGGGGCCTATTGGATAGGCAGTTTTGGGATGTGATTTTGAGAAAAAAACTAATTATGGAGAACAAGCATATATAGGAGAAGAGTACGCAACAAAGGTGTGCAAATGACAAGGTGCACAAATGAAACAAAATTGGAAAGAATATCAAGAAGATCAAGAAGATCAAGAAAGAAAAGGAAGAAGGGGAAAAGAAAGATAAAAAGAAGGAAAGAACCAACCAAGAAGAGAGTGGTAACAAACTCATGATGAGTTTTCACCAATGGAGCATGAGTTGTAACCAATTCATGATGAGTTTTCATCAACTGAGCATGAGTTGTAACCAAATCATGATGAGCTGACGTAAGGATGTAACCATAGCCTTCATGTATAAATATATAAGGGGTCGGGAAAAATAGAGAACTGGTGATTGTAAAAGAATGGTAGATGGGATGGGATGTGATAATAAAGCATCCATTGTAGCACATAGCGCAAGCTAGAAGATAATCTAATAAAGAAGTAAACCTTTTGTGGACATAGCTCAGAATTGGGTGAACCACATTAAATCTGTGTGTTAAGTCTGTGTTAATTGTGTATGTGGATGTTAAATCATATAAGTTGTGTGTGTGCATGCTTAACCTTACTTGTATTGATATTATAATATTGTACATTAACCATGAATGGAAGAATAACCATTATATAATATGAATCTTGATATAATTGCATAGATGAAGTAATAAGAGTAAAGTAGGTAATGCATCTAGCACATAAGATCATCTGGTAGCAATGAATAGATTGTTGTCCTTCCATTCCATCATAGCTACAGATTCTTGGTTTCTACAATACCCATAAAGATACTTCAGGTGAGACTTCACCTGCTTGTGGGTGATGCTAAAAGGGTCGATGTCTATAGGGTTTGGTTGTCTAAGTCACTTGAACCTAGGTTCTTACAACTGCGTACCAACAACCACCATGGTATGAAAGGATGCCACATCATCCCCCATTACTCATGCATATGGGGCTAGTCACATACGTAATTTCAAGAAGATTCTAGAAGGTTCAAAACTGTATCACAATTAAGGGTTGAGGAAGTCAAAAACCTATGCCTAGATGGCTATCAGTTGATGTTAAATATCGAGCCACTAGGAGGGGAAGGGGTTTCATTCTATGTTATTGTATTTTTTTCCATAGAAGAGCATAACAACTAAGAGTGAGAAATTAGAGAACATAATAGAGGGAGTTGATGTTCTGTAGAAGCCTAACATGCCATAGGTCTCAAGTAACTCCATAGAGAGTGCCTTATCCTTTATACTTGCATTATTTCCATACGAGAGAGAAGAGAAGCCTCACCTTCTATCTAGGCTTTCTCCCATAAGAGTTTCCAAGAGAAAGTCTTTGTGTTATTTTGTGAATGGCGTGTGATTGTATTTTATTTTTCTCTATTTTCCACATTTTATCTATTTCACGGATAAGGATAAAATCAACAACTAAATATTCTACATTCTAAAAGAATTTAAAATTCATGGTATAGATTTCAATTTTGATTATCAAATCCATTGTGAAAAACTATTCTAGTGGAATATCCATGATAGTTTACATATAATATTGGTATTAGAGATGATTTTCTTGGGGTATTTGTGGAAAGTTGTAGGATCCCAGAATTGACTTAAAGAAAATTCATAGAAACTCTAGCCATTATAGACAATTATATTCATAAGAACCCTTGAGATCCAACAGAAGAGAGATTTGAGAGGTTGGAAGCACAAGTCACCGACATCGGTCTCAATATGAACCTCTTCATGGTGGTTCTAGTAGGAAAGATTGAACCATTTGGAGATAATGGAGGCTCTAAATCAAAGATCATATTGGAGGGTAAATCAGGAGATCAAGAAGACCTAGGAAAGGAGTCGTTAAAAGAACTTGATAAAGAGGAGTCGAGTTTGAGTATCCTTAAACCTTCATAGTCCCTATTCAATATGGAAGAAAAAGTGGACATAAAACAATACCAAGGTGATATCAATACATTAAAAGTGAATCATTGGTTGCAACAACTAGAATTTTATTTTAGTGTTCACCACATAGATGAAGAGAAAAAAATTTCATTTTCTAGATTGAATTTAGAAGGCCATGCCTTAACTTGGTGGGAAAGTCACTCATAGACCCTTAGGCTGGAGGGTGATCCACTAATAAGTAAGTGGGGGTATTTGAAAAATGTAAGTCCCAATTCTATCATATTGGGTATGTAAAGGACCAATGGATCCCTTGGCATTACTTCAAATAGAGGCAGGGACAGAGTGCATAGTGGTACACCACTGAGTTCAGAAAGATGGCCATCATGTTGGGCATATCTCCCAAGAAACTAGATGTACTTATCAATTATATTGGGGGTTTAAATAGTCATCTATGAAATAAAGTGATGCTCTTCAAGCCAAGGACAATGGATGAGACATGTGTACAGGTAAATTAGTTGGAAAACATAGGCCAAAAGAAAGGCCATCCAAGTGGTTCCAAGCAAAAAGATCCTTGAGAATATTCCAAGGAGGGGAAGAATAAGTGGAAAGGGGGTAAATATAAGAAGACAACAACCACTACACATTAGTGAAAAGATCCCAAAAAATATTGCAATCGTTGCAACATTGATGTCCACACTGAGGAAAAGTGTCGAAAACTACATCAAGAGCTAAACCTAAAGAATCGAAAGAAGGATGAAAAGAAAAAGAACATTTTAGCCATAGATTTGAGAAATCACATTGAAAGTAGCTCTGATGTGGATGCAAATATTGTCTACACATATATGCATAAGGAGGTGAATCTGAGTATCCTTCATCACAAATAAGAGAAGGATATGACCAAGCTCTTCCACATCAATATTTAGGTCAATCAAACAACGATAGATGCTATGTTCGACTCGAGTTCACATGATAATCTCATAATAGAGGATCTAGTC
>SNQJ01S0027001.1:18007-35579 GCA_010110895.2 Picea sitchensis | reverse complement strand
TTGCAAAATACCTTCAAAGTGGAGACATGTGCAAGTGGGTATGCCATGGGAGTAGTCCTAATGTAGGGAGGAAGGCCCATCTACTATAATTCTGAAGTATTTCATAGGGTAGTTCTCAACTACCCTACCTATGCCAAGGAGATCTATGCCTCGGTATAAGCTTTCAAAAAGTGGAAGCACTATCTAATGGGTAAGGAGACCATCATCCACAAAGATCACCAGTCACTCCAGTATTTACAGGCCAAGAGTAAGTTACAACAAACCAGACACTACAAATGAATCCTAACGCCCTATTTTCCCCCATAACTGTAATGATGCTTAATACTTCATACGATTTTATTTATGAAGCTTGTAATCATGTTTTTGTTAATCAAAGACACTAGAAAACTAACTGAGAGGGAAATCCTGAAAAGTACTAGCCATGATACACAAGTGGGAATTGATGAAGTTGGAATTAATGAAGTAAGTTGAAAAAGTGGATCTGAGATGTTTTTGTGAAGAGAATAGAAAGATTTTTTAGCAATCCAGCTTATGATTACAAGGCATAAACACACACATACAAATGCACTAGGTCTATATGGATCTAGATGACCAATAATTGAAGTTAGACTAGTGGTTGAAGCAGTTAATAATTGCTGATAGTTATGACCTCTCGAAGAAGGAAAAGGATCAACAAAGTGACCTAACGAATAGGAAATGAACAAATTTTTCATCTCATTAATTCAGACTAGACTATGGGCTACATCTACAGAAAATCCATGAGAATCCTGAGGGGTGGAAGAATAAAAGGACAGAAGTGGAAAAACACCACGGGACGACCAATAGAGGGAGAAGACAAAGAGACAGGTAAGGGAGAGTGTGCATACTCACACATAAAAGAAACAAAAGATAGAGAAAGGAGGAGAGAGAAGAATTATCACCAAGAATGGTGTCCAGAGCATAGAGAACGCAGAGAAAAAAGAAATTCTCCAGCTTGGAAGTGAAGAAGAGGAGAAACTAGAGAGCTTTCCTTGAATAAAATAGGAATCTCATCCAAGTTATTGATGATAACCCTGAAATAGAGAAGACTTAGATCCAGACTGGAGAAATATAGGGATACAACTTGGTACTTATTGGATAGAAACCAACTCTAGTAAGGGGAGGTCACAGAGGGACTATTTGACAGAGAAGGGACTCCATTGTGTAGAGGAAATTCAGTTAATAAAGTACTTGATAAACCTGTAGAGACCTTGATATCAGTGGGAAGGGGGGAAATTATGTTGTTGTTAGTGGGGAAAGGAGAGTAACCTTCCCAAATCATCTTGAGATTCAAAAACCAACCGAATCATTCCCCTTACGGTATCATGTCTTGGCACAAGGTGGCGTACTATAGGAAGGCACTCTGCAGTATGGCCTAAGGTTGGGAGGAAAGCTGTCCTCTCTTAATTGGTTGGATGGTTGTTGCAAATTCTAATGAGATAAGTATTTATTTGAATTGTTTAATATATGTTTAGTGTTGTAAATATAATGATATGATTGACTCATGAATGTGAAGATATGTATGGAAATATTGAACTCTAGAGTAAAGCATAATATTCTTGTTTTATTTACTATTTATCTAATAACTTTTGAACATGAGGAAGTAGTGTATGTATAATGTATGTCCATGAGAATATAACAACCTTGAGAGGAAATTTTGCAAGATATGGACAAAATATTCATCTTGTGAGATGACAAGAATGTCTTGATACCTGGAAGGTCCCAGTAAGGGTTAAGGAATCAAAAACTTGTGGGAACCTTTTGTTTTTAATTGGAAATCTTACAGTATATGTAAATCCTCATCGAATATTCAAAATAAATTCATTATCTAGGTTAAGAGTGAACTCCATAACTCTTGAGGGCTGGTAGAGTCTTAGAAAATACTTAGAAGAAAACCTTGAATGTTGAAGTCTAGATTCTAGAACCGTCTCCTTGAAAAAGATCAATGTTTTAAGTCGAGATGGTTTGTAGCCGTTGGTTCTGCAAAGAAAAAAAATCTAGACCATTGGTAGGATGGCACTACCATTAGAGATACCAAGTGAGGGATTGTATTAAGACCTCGATAAGAAGAAACTTCGAGTTAACCTGAACTATCGATATATCAGAGCACGATTATGTTGAAATTTGGGTCATTGGATCTAGTTGTTAGTATGTCAAAGTAAGGTCTATCAGAGGTGTTGTGAAGAGGATAGGGTAGGAGTACAATGATGAAGGAGTCCAAGGATTGTAGATATCTTGGGGAGTATCCTACTAGATCTCAATCGTTGGATCTAGTATAGCTCAATCCTAGAAAGTTGGCCCTATGACCGTTATCTCTAAGTGATTGTGACATCTGAGTGAACCTAGATCACTACATGGTGTGATTGAGGACCATCAAATATGTCAAAGAAAATGTTTTTGGAGTCGTCATGAATGTCAAAGTGCAGATATTTTGATGGTAAAGGATCCAAGGGTAAATCTAAGTCATTGATGGCAATGTGGTTGATAGGAAACAACAACCATAGATCTGTTGTGGGTCACACTTATCCACTTAAAAATACCAAACAAAGCGGGGAATAACCACCGAGTAATTTGAGGCCTCAAGGAAATTGCAACCATCAATATTTTTCCCTAAGGACCATTGGATTTACGAACAAGAATTGTCGAAGAAGGCCTGTCGGAGTCGATTTTGAATTGGTAAATAGTTGACTCCAATAAGAGAGAGTCTGAGGTGCCTTAGATTGTCAACCCAATGCGAGGGGTGTTCCTAGCCATTTTATTAAGGGCATATAGAACACTATATGCCTTGACAAAATCTGAGAAGGGAATTTGTTGTAATTGGGAATAAGACATGGGGATTCTTAGAGAAACCCGAGTATGAATTTAGTGGAAAAAGGAAGAAAAATGAATGCCTCACCAACCTAAGTGAGTTTAAGGAGGTCAGGTGTGTTACATAGTGGTATCATAGTGAGGTTCAAACTCTATTCTTGAATGGGCCACCTAGGCTACTTAATTTTTTTTTGAAAGCTTTTAATGTTTCTTGGTATGCATGTTTTAAAATGTTGATATAATTACTAATCATGAATAGTGTTTCAACACGTACGATATATTTAAAGGAAATAAGAGGTAGATGGTGCAGTGCAACATCAAAGAAACCTCACATCTCATAGATGAGGAATCTCATGGCTGAAGGGATAGAGCAACCCATCCATATTTGATGGTCATTTTTAGAAGTCTAAAAGCAGATATTGAGAGGTTCATGAGAGATCAGGCCGAACAAGAAAACTTGAATGTAGTTTTACTGTAGATCTTATCAAAAATTCAAAAAACATTTGCAGCAAGGCACTAGTAATGTTGAGTTACTATATTGAAAAAAATTGAAGACCCCATTGGATTCCCAAAGGCATGGGCCAAGCCATAGTAATGTGGGAAGAAGTTATTCCTAGAAGAGGCATCAGGATGACAAGAAGGGCAGATCTAGTGGAAGCATTTCCATAGAGTCATCTAGAAGGAAGACTACTTCGATAGAGATATCCAATAGTGGCATAAGGTCAAGTTCCCCTAAGAATAAAAATAAGAGACATTATTAGAGTTCTCTGACTAAATAATTCAAGAAGTATAAACCGCCTACCTTCGATGGAGAAATTAAGAAAGGAGAATAATTCAAGGCATGGTTGTTTGGTTTGAAGAAGTACTTTTGGGTGCATAATTACTTCGAGAATACCAAGGCAAAGATTTCCATTTTTAACTTGAATGGAGGAGCTTCCATTTGGAGGGAATACCTCAAGTAAATCAATGGCTTGAAGGAAAGAAAACAAACTTGGAAGCAGTTTGAAAAGTGCTTTCGAAAGGCATATGTATCAGAAAAGTATTATGATGAAAAAGTTAAGGAATTACATTAGCATAAGTTGGGACAACTTACTATTGATGCATATGCCAAGAGTTTTATGGAGTTGTTGAGGTATGCCCCTTACCTCAAGGATGAGAAAGAAAGAGTGCAAGGTTTTCTTAATGGATTTCCACAGTCCTACCAAGACAGGATCGAGTTTGATAAGCCGAAGACATTGGAGGACACTATAAGGAAGGCCAAGTGTTTTTGTGACCAGTCTAAACTTAAGAAAGATCCTCCTAAGGATTGGAAGAGAAAATACAAGATTGGATTCCATAAAAAGGGATTCAAGTCCTTTTCATACAAGAATCCAAAGAAAGGTGCACAGTTTGGTTAGCCAAGAAGAAGTTTGCATCAACATAATTTTCCATCTCAGAGTGGAAATAAGCCAATAGAGTAGGAAAGAGAAAAAGTAGAGTAACCAAAAAATGGACCTCTACAATGTTGGGGTTGTGGAGAACCACACCTATTGAGGGATTTTCCTCATAGAAAACATGATAGAAAGAAGGTGTATCATGTACAAGAATCAACTATGGTCAATGATGTGGCCAAAAGTGTACCAAAGATATATGTAGCTGTGGAAAATCAACAAGAATACCACCAAGCTTTTGTGGTGTAGTTGGAAGATATTATTTCCAATCAACCTATTTCTATTTTAATTGACCCTGGATATAACCTTAGTTATGTGTCACCTTGAGCTATTGAGGCATGTTTATTACAAAGAAAGAAACATGTAAGAGATTGGTTGGTTCAGTTGGCCATTGGAACTAAGAGGAAAATGGCTGAGGTCATAGAAGCTTTTCCAATTGAAATGAATGGATTGCAAACTCAAGCAACCTTGAATATTATTCCCCTAGGCTCATATGATGTGTTTTTGGGTATGGAATTTCTATCTTCCCATAAGGAAAAAATTATTTTTTATGAAAATATTTTGGAATTTGAAGATGAATAAGGAAATATAATAGTTGTGCAAGGTATTCGAAAGCCAGTTTCAGTGAGACAAATATCAACATTGAAACTTAAGAAGTTCAGTCAAAAAGGGTGTCCCTTGTATCTTATACAAGTTCTTAACTCAGTAGAAATCAAGGAGATAAAGGAAGAATATCACCCTATATTGTGGGAGTTAAAGGATGTGTTTCCAGAGGAGGTTCTTGGATTCCCTCCAAGGAGAGATCTTGATTTTTCCATAGATCTAGTGCCTAGAGTAGCACCAAAAACCAAAGTTCCTTACATGATGAGCAGACAAGAGTTGGTGTAGTTGAAGGTACAACTGAAGGAAATGTTTGATAAAGGTGACATCGAGTCGAGTGTGTCCCCATGGGGAGCACTAGCCCTGTTTGTGAAGAAGAAGGATGGTATCTTGATATTGTGTATTGACTATAGGCCATGGAATAAGATGAGAATCAAGAACAAGTATCTTTTTTGTAGGGAACATGATCTATTTAACCATCTCATAGGAGATGCAATCTTCTCAAAGATTGATTTAAGGTCTAGATATCATCAAGTCAGAATTAAGGATGAGGACATCCACAAGATGACCTTTAGAACAAGGTATGGACACTTTGAGTTTGTAGTGGTTCCATTTGGGCTTACAAATGCACCGACCACATTCATCTATTTAATGAATAATGTTATTAGCAAGTAAATAGACATGCTTGTCCTAGTGTTTGTGGATGAAATTTTGGTGTATTCCAAGACTATAGAAGAGCATGAATATCATATTAGAATAATTCTAAAGGTGTTGAGAGAGAACCAAATGTATTCTAAGTTTATAAAGTGTGACTTCTTTCAAAAGGAAATCAAATATTTAGACCACATAATCTCAACAGAAGGAGTGACAGTAGATCCCAAAAATATCTAGGAAATCAAAGATTGGCCTACCCCTAGGAATGTAATTGAAGTAAGATATTTTATGTGATTGGTTGGATAATACAAGATGTACATAAAGGTATTTTACAATATTGTTATCCCCATTACTTCATTACAAATGAAGGAGATGGAATTTGTGTGGTCACTAGATTGTGAAGCCAACTTTCAGCAGTTGAAGCATCTATTAACTAATGCCCATATTTTGAATATTGTATACCTTGAGACAGATTTAATGGTTTATCATTGATTCTTGAAAAGAAGGACTTGGTGGAGTTATTATTCAAGAAGGACAACTGATTTTCTATGAATCACAAAAATTCAATGAGCATGAGAAGAATTATTTTACCAATGATATGCAACTTGCAACAATTGCACATGCATTGAAGATGTGGAGACATTACTTACTTGAGTGAAGGTTTTTCCTAATGATAGACCACCGTAGTCTAAAGTATTGATTTGAGCATTCGATTTTGAATGCCAGACAGACTAGATGGATGGCACTGATCAATGAATTCTATTTTGAGATCAAACAAATAAAAGGAAAGGAGAATAGAGTGGCATATGCACTCAGTCATAGTGTACAAGTAGTACACTTAGTAGCAACAAGTGCAGGAGAATTTGATGTCAAGCAGAGGATTAAAACCCTCTTGCAGGAAGATGAATTCTTCAATCAAGTAAGAAAAGGGTTACAACAAAAACCTAGTGAAAGGAAGTATAAAGAATATCATCTTAGGGATGATATATTGTTGTTGTATAAAAACAGGCTATATATTCCTATTTCAACAGATTTGAGGCATATGGTTATGGAGAAGTTCCAAAGGAGACCATATGTAGGTCATCATGGTTACCAGAAACTGGTGATAACAGTAAGACAAATGTACTGTTGGCATGGAATGAAGCAGGAAATTTCTTAGTACATCACTAAGTGTTTGGAGTGTCAACAAGTGAAAGTGGAGAACAAACATCATGCTAGACTATTGTATCCTTTGCCTATTCCGGAATGGAAATGGGAAACAATTTCCATAGACTTTATTACTGATTTACCAAAAAAGATCAAACAACATGATATAATCATGGTTGTAGTGGACAATTTGAGAAAGGAAGCTCACTTCATTGCCATTAAATATACTTTCAAAGCCATATATGTTGCTAAGATTTTTATGAAGGGAATTTTCAGATTGTATGGTCTGCCTAAGACCATAATCTTGGACAGAGATGCCAGTTCACTTCAAATTTTTGGAAAAGTTTGTTTGCAGGCTTGGGAATGTAATTGGTGTTTAGCATGACCTACCATCCTCAAACAGATGGTCAGAAAAAAAGAGTGAACAAAGTGCTATAGTACATGTTGAGGATGCATGTTATGCATCAGCCCAAACTGTGGGAAGACTATCTACCTTTGGAAAATTTGCCTACAACAATGGTTACCAAGAATCATTGAAAATGAGCCCATTTGAGGTTGTGTATGGAAGAAAGTGAATATTTCTAGTCATTTTGGACAATCCAGTGCACAAGAATACCCTTGGAACGAAGTTTCTAAATTAAATGGAACATGCAATGGTTAAGATAAGGAAAAATCTGAAGGTATCTCAAGATAGACAAAAGAGTTATGAAGACAACAAGAGAACTAATATAGAGTTCAAAGTGGGAGATCATGTGTATCTTTAAGTGAAACCAAAGAGAAGTTCCTTGAGAATGAGAATGTGTGCTAAGTTGGCACCCCAATATTGTGGACCATTTGAAGTTCTAGAGATAGTGGGACTAGTAGTGTACGGATTTGCATTACCACCTATTGTTACAGCTCATAATGTGTTCCATGTGTCTTTGTTAAAGAAATATGTTCATGACTCTAATCATGTAATTGATTGGATTGTGATACAGGTGGAACTAGAGGGAGAATTCCAGCCTGAACCTCAATTCATACTAAACAGGAGAGAAACAATGCTCCAGAATCGAGCCATCGTGCATGTCAAGGTGCAATGGAAGCACTTTGGAGCAGATGAGGCTACATGGGAACTGGATGATGCCATGAGATTGGAATACCCATTTTGGTTTTCTATATAATTGTATATACATGGTGTTTTAAAACACCGAGGATGGTGTTTCTTTAAGGGGGAGGGGAATGTAACACCATGTTTTCCCTCATAACTGTAATTATGCTTAATAATTCATATGATCGTGTTTATGAATTTTGTAATCATGTTTTTATTAATGAAAGACAATAGACAACTGACAGAGAGGGAAAATCCTTCAAAGTACAATTGATGATACACAAGTGGGAATTGATGAAGTAAGTTGGAAAGGTGGATCTGAGATGTTTTTGTGAAGACAATAGAAATATTTATTATCAAGCCAGATTATGCTTACAAGGCATAAGCACACACCTACTAATGTACTAGGTCTGTATGGATCCACGTGACTAGTAATGAAAGTAAGAATGGTGGTTGAGGTAGTTAATAATTCTTGATAATTATGATCTCTTGAAGAAGGAAAAGTGTCAATGGAGTTACTTGATGAAGAGGAAATGAATGAATTTTCCCCCTCAGTAATTTGGACTAGACTGTGGGTCGTGTCTATAGAAAAGACACGGGAATCCTGAGGGGTGGAGGAAGAAAATGACAGAAGTGAAAAACCACCATGGGATGACCAAAAAAGGAAGAAGACACAGAGACAGGAAAGGGAGAGTGTGCACACTTGCACAAAAAAGCAACAAAATACAGAGAAAGAAGGAGAGAGTGACATGATCGCCAAGAATGGTGTGCAAAGCATAGAGCACGTAAAGAATAGAGGCATTCTCAGCCTAGAACTGTAGAAGAGAATAAATTGGAGAGCATTCCTTTAAGAAAATAGGAAATCTCATCCAAGTTATTGATGATCATCTTGAAATAGAGAAGACCTAGATATAAACTCGAGAAATAGAGGGACACAACTTGGTACTTACTAGATAGAAAATTCCACTTGTAAGGGGAGGTTCCTGAGATTTTGTTTAGCAGAGAAGGGAATCCCTTGTGTAGAAGAAATCCAATTGATAAACTACTTGATAAACCTGTAGAGGCCCTAAGATTAGTGGGAAGGGGGGGACTTCTTCTATTGTCAGTGGGGGAAGGAGAGTAACATCCTTGAATCATCTTGATAATGAAAAACTAGTTGAATCATTCTCCTTACGGTATCATGGCTTGGCATGGGGTGGGCATATTGTAGGAAGGAACTCTATAGTATGGACTAAGGTTGGGAGGAAAGATATCCTCTCTCAGTTAGTTGGCTAGTTGTTACAACTTATGAACAGATAAGTGGTTATTTTACTTTTTTAATATATGTTTAGTGTTGTAAATATAATGATATGATTGACTGATGAATATGAAAGATATGTATGGAAATATTGAACTCTAGAGTAAATTGGAATATGCTTGTTTGATTTACTATTAATCTAATAACTTTTGAACATGAGTAAGTGGTTTATGTAAAATGTATGTCCACAAGAATCTTGCAGTATTCAGAGGAAATTTTGTAAGATATGGACACAATATCAATATTTTGAGATGACAGGAATACCTTAGTACTTGGCAGGACCTGGTAAGGGTTACGGAATCAAAACCATGTGGTAACCTTCTGTTTTTAATTGGAAATATTGCAGTATATGTAAATCATCATCCAATATTCAAAAGTAATTCCTTAGACAGGTTAAGAGTGAACTTCAAAAATCTTGAGGGTTGGTAGAGTCTTAGGAAAGAATTAGAAGAAACCCCTGCAGGATTTGTTGGCCCTTGGTTATGGAAGTAAGATAATGTTAAGGCAGAAAAGATGGAATGTGAACTACGGGGAAGACACAGTGACTGATACTGGGTCAAAGTGAGCAGAAGAGAAGAAAATACGGAGCGAAGTAAGAGAAAGAAAGTCGTTGGATGAGGAGATTGAGGATGACAGATCACCAAGGAAGATAGATCATGGATAACTCAGCAAGCGGAAAAATCCACCAATGGATGCTTCGAGAGAACTGCGCGAGAAAGAAGGAAAGACAGGCTGGCGAAGCCCTGAAAATGTGGGTCAAGTTGACCTAGGGTTTTAGACACCTAGGGTTTTGGTATCTAGGATTTTGGCACTTAGGTTTTAGCCTAAGGTTGTCAGTGAGCTATTGTAATGTATAAATAAAGGTCCAAAGGACCTGGGATGGGTTCGTTGTTGTTCGTTCTAAGTTGGGAATCATTGATGTTATGAGTGATTACTGAGAGAGGGAGAGGTATTGTGCTGAGAGAGAATTATGTATTGTAATATATTCAGCTAGGTGCGAAGGTCAAACCTGTAGTTGGGTGCCTAGGGAAGGGAGACAGAGAGAACAGAGAAAGGGAGAATATATGCTAGCTAAGAGCGCAGATAGAACTGTATGATTTCACCTAATATATTATAAAGCACATTTCTGTGGACATAGCCCTAGGGAGAGGGTGAACCACATAAATCTTGTTGTTGTGTGTGATTGATTTTCTTCTCTTTTTTTCTTTGATGTATTGTTGTTACATTATTGTGTTAGATTTGACAGATAAATATGTGAAGTAGATTTAAGCTGGTAACTGATATCTATATGTTGTGTTGTTCTTGTATTGGATCCACTTTGTATTTCCTCTGGTTGTATACACATGTGTCCTGCAACCCCCTATAGCTACTTCAGGTGATACTACTTCTACCTCAAAGGTGCTGCCAAAAGGGCCAGTAGTTAGGGCTTGTTGGTGCACTCTTAGAGCTGAACCCTGGGTCTGCCCCTATGCCAACAAATGGTTATGTTATCGGGACCGTGATCTTCTTGAGGGAATGTCAAGGTGGTTTCCATCAAAGACAGAGATTCAAAAGTGGATAGAAGAACAAGAAAAGGACTTCGCAGAAGCCTAGAACAAAGAACCCTAAGCTTAGCACCGAGGACTGGTTGGGAAGGTATATCTTCACTGATATACACGAGTTTTTCTTTGGAGTAATTCATCAGGAGCTATATGAGTGGTTAGCCAAGTTAGCAGATACCCAGTTTGAGATCAGACCTAGACCACTTGTGGTTTGGATGTCAGCGTTGATCAAGAAGTTCAAGAGAGTTGATAATGTCGTGTCAAGAGCAGTAGACCACTGGTTCGATAGAACTATTGGAGGGTATATCACTGAGTTTGTTGTTGACAGAGTAGAATCATATAGTCAAGCAGAGAGATACTTCTTCAAGGGACCTAGAGGAAAATTTTTACATTTTATGAAGTTGAAGATCAAGATGTTATTGCATCAGAAGAACATCTTGAAGATACAGTAGTGGGTCAAACTGAAAATCTAATGTTGAAGAATTCATACATCGACAGCGACGCAGAGGTGGGACATACACACAGTGGGAGAATCTTTAGAGAAGTTCCTTTGGCAAACTTGTTTGAGCAAGATAACAAACCTATTCTATAGGAAGAAGGGTTTTATAGTGGAGAAAAGGAAGAGATACTGAACGAGGAACATTCAGGGTCCATTGGACCAAGAGAAGAAAAAACTGAAGAACCTCATCGAGAAGAATCATAGACTTCAGGAACTGTGCAGATCGTTGAAGTAAGTATTATTATTCCTCCTATTGTCTTAGCATCATTAAGCAATCAGAGTAATCAGAGTCACCAAAGCACTCAGAGCACTATCACAAGCATCCCAACACATACTCAATCAGGAAACCTAGGAAGATCTATGGAAGATGAGATGAGGTTACCCACCTTTAGAGGAGATGGATCTAAAGATCCTGATAATCAATGGTTTCTATGTGAATATGTGTGGAGTATTAAGAATGTCACCGATGAAGCTATTAAATGAGCTCAGTTTAGTACTACCCTGAGAGACCGTACGCTGAGCGAGTACATGAAGTTTGTCCAATGAGTTGTTTAGCCAAAACTACTAAACGAGATCAAGAATGCGTTGATTGCAAAATTCACGAAACCCAAGTAGGAGTCACAATGCATTACAGAACTGAAATAAATCAAGCAAAAAGTAGCTGAACCTGTTTGGGAGTTTGATCAGAGGTTTAAGACCTTAACAACCCATTTGAGTTTTCATATCCAAGATGAGGAGAACAAGGAATGGTTCATTTCTACCCTCTTACCACACATCAGAGTCCCTCTAATGCAACTGAATATTTCTTCATAGACTGAGGCATTGGGGATCACCATGAAACCTTAATCAACTCATATGGTAGAATCTAGCTCAGGTATGAGTCAATCTTGAGTCAGCTAACTAGCTTATCTCTGCAAGTCGAAGATATGAAGAAAGATAAGGGAAAAAATAAAAGAGAAGATATCTAGTGCATTAGATGCAAATCATAAGGCCATGACAAGGAGAAATGTCCCCTATTTCACGAGTATTTGGCAGCTAGAGCTCCAAGTCCTTTAAAGCAAGTTACCTTACCATGGTGTGAGTTATGTAGAAATAGACATCATCTTGGCGAATTCTATTACATGAAAAAATATGTTCAGACACCCACAAATCTGTATTGCACGTTTTGTAAGTTGGTAGGACATAATGATATGGATTGTAGGGATTACAACCTCAAGCATGAAAGGTCAAGGGATATATACAAAATTCAAGGTGAAGTACAACAAGAAGGAAACATTGCACAGTATAATTCCCCAGGAAGAGGAAACTTCAACCCTAGCGATGGATTCAGAGGAAGAGGACAAGGTGGAGGTATGGATCGAGGTAGAGGCCAAATCATTTGTTATAACTGCGCAAAGCTAGGAAACTTGGCAAGGGACTGTCATAACTCTTGTACCATGTCTAGTTACTGCAACTCATCTGAACATGTTATTGAGTAATGTCCAACATTGTTGGCTAAGATTCAGGAAAGACGGGGTGCGAACCCGCAAGTGAAACTAATCTATGATGAACCTCACAGAGAGGACCCTAGAGTCATTGTAATCACAAGAGGAGGCATTGTTACAGGAAAATACAGAGTGACCCTGGGAAAAACTACAGAAGAATCAGGAGTTAGAAAAGCTACAGAAAATACACAAGTGTTTGATG
The DNA here is from genome assembly GCA_010110895.2 of Picea sitchensis. Classification (NCBI taxonomy): domain Eukaryota; kingdom Viridiplantae; phylum Streptophyta; class Pinopsida; order Pinales; family Pinaceae; genus Picea; species Picea sitchensis. Next base: position 22,813 of record SNQJ01S0027001.1, on the reverse strand, counting down.
CAAGGAAAGAAAAACAAATATTTTAGGAGGCAAGAAAAGAATTCGGGAGAGACCATGGTTCTTCATCAAAGACATGACCAGAATTAAGAGAATGTGGAATTCCTCTGGCATTTGATCAATCTCCTCCACAAGGAGAAGGAAAAGAGGTAAGAAAGCTCATGGAATTTTTACATACTTGCATTAATTTGATTCAGGATGAAAACACTGTACAAGAACTACAAAACTTAATCAGACAATACAAGCTAGGAAAGGTAGATACCTTGTTGAATAGAGTAGTACACAAAGTCTCTAAAAAGAGAAGGACAAATAAGGAACTACACCTGAATGCTCAAATTGGAGAGTATGATATAGACTATGTGGTCCTTGACTTAGGGTTGGAGGTCAACTTCATGATGAAGCAGACCTGGGCACTGATGGGAAAACCTAAGTTGATCTATTCCCCTATCAGGATTAGGATGGCTAATCAACAAGATGTAAGCCCCTTTGGGAGATTGGAACATGTCCCTATAGACATCGACAGAGTAAGGACGTTTGCAGACTTAGAAGTGACTGAGATAGTTGATGATAGTTGTCCTTACCCTGCGTTGTTAGGAATTGATTGGGCTTTCAATAATTCCACTGTGGTTGATTTAAAGAAAAGAAGAATGATGTTTGAAGGAGATGCCCTTAGGGTCATTGCACCTCTGGATCCTAATGAAGGTTGCAGGTATATTGAGCCCATCAGAGAAGAAGACTGTGTATATGAACTAGAAAACATATACAAATTAACAGTTAGACAACAGGATTACATTAATCCTACAGTAGATGGGAACCTAAGCTGGCGAAGTGACAATGCATGTTCATCAGATTTAGAAGAAGCACTAGAGAATTGAAAGAAAAAAATTATGAAATATCTACAAGGAGATGTACTAAATTAACCAGAGAAGTTCGTTGGATCAGCACAATAGTAAGTAAATTGACCACCTTTGATGGTCTAAATCATTTAGAAGATTTATTATTGAAATTTGAAGAAATTGTACCAATACAACAAAAAATATTGGCACTGGATGAGGCCTTGAAAGAAACTCCAACAAGATGGTGAGGGAGACACAAAAAAAAGATTACAAACTAGGTACAATGTCACACTTTGATGACAGTGCGGTTTTCAGAACAAGTAGAAGGCTGCGAAGTTAAGTACACAGGTCAAAGTTTTCTGAAGGACCATGTGCGAAGTTGTGAGGAAGCCTGGAGCAACATTCCTCAAGAGTAGTGGGTGCACAAATTCATTAACACGTTGGACACAACCCTTATCAATTGGTATCTTTAAGTAGAATTGTGCCTCATCACTACAGATTGGGAATGTATGACTTAGAACTTTGTAACTACCTTTTTATTTGAAAGTGAATATCCTACAGTGGATCAAGTGTTATATATTGTAAGACAAAAAGTATTTGAGGAGGCACCTAGCTTCCCTTTGTAACAAGAAGAGGACAAATGGATTGCGCCTCTTCAGAAATTGCAAGGTTGTTACAATATCAATGATGATGAAGACGATGATCCTAGGAAGGTGAACATCGCTGAAACAAAAGGAAAAAGAGACATAGAAGGACTAGTAGTTGAGATACCTTTCATTAGACAACCAATAAAAATCAAGAAAGTTAATATTGGAACAGAGAAAACACCAAAGCTTGCAAATGTTAGGGATTATTGAGATGCTTCCACTATTGAAAATATCACAGAGTTACTACATGAATATTAGGACTTGTTTCCAACCAAGTTAACTGATATGAAGGGAATTAAAGGGCCCATGGGAGAGATGAATATCCCTTTGAAACTAGATGAAAGGCTAGTCAAACAAAGACCCTACAGATTGAACCCTAAATATAAAGAGAAAGTGAAGATTGAATTAGACAGAATTTTGGAAGAAGGAATCATAGATCCTATTGAAGATTCAGAGTGGATTAGCCCTATGGTGGTGTAGGATAAGAAGACTGGAGAGATCAGGATCTGTATAGATCTCAGGAAGCTGAATGATGCCTTTTTGCATGACTCATTCCCTACACCATTTACTAACGAAGTGTTAGATAATGTAGGAGGACATGAGGTATGTTCTTTTATATATGGGTTTTCAGGATACCATCAGATTTATATTTCCAAGGAAGATCACCATAAGACCACATTTGCAACAAAATGGGGATCCTGCCAGTATACAGTGATGCCATTTGGATTGAAGAATGCACCAACCATATTTTCCAGGGTGGTGGTCGAAGCATTCAAGGAGTTTTTACATAAATGTCTAGAAGCATACTTCGATGATTGGACTGTTTTTAGCTTATTGCAAAATCATATTGAATGTTTAAGACTAATGATGGATAAGTGCAGGCAGTGTCAGATTGCCTTGAACCTAAAGAAGTGCATCTTATTTTCACCCTTTGGAGTGTTGCTAGGCCATATTGTGTGTAATAAGGGATTGCTGGTAGACCCATTTAATATTGCCATTATAGTTGATTTGTCCCCTCCTACTTCAGTCAAACAGCTGCACACTACGCTGGGACATACTGGATACTACATGAAGTTCATTAAATTTTACGCATAGATCACAACGCCCATGGAGAAGCTTTTGAAGAAAGACTGTCAGTTTCAATGGGTAGAATAATGCCAATAGAGCTTCGACACACTGAAACAAAAAATGGTTACTACGCCTATTTTGGTTTTCCTAGATTGGAGCAAGGAATTTCACATGTAAGTCGGTGCATCCTCTATTGCATTAGGAGTTGTGTTAGCACAACCGGGAGATGGAGACATTGACCACCCGTTATCCTTTGCTAGCAGGAATCTATCAACAACTGAGATTAATTACACCACCACTGAGAGATAAGGGTTAGCCATGGTGTATGTGTTGCAGAAGTTTCACCACTACTTGTTGGGAGGACACTTTAAAATGTTTACTAATCACTCCGTGCTAAAATACCTAGTCAACAAGCCATTGTTGGGGGGAAGAATATGCATATGGATTCTGCTATTTCAGGAATATGATTTTGAGATCGTGGTTAAGACAGGGAGAATGAACAAAGGACCTGACCACTTGTCGAGATTGGAACATGGAAAGGATCCTACTAGTTTGGAGGATACAATGTCAGATGCACAGTTGTCGACCATTAGAAATATTGATGATCACTTCACTGAGATAGTCTAGTTCTTGTCAACAAGAATGGCACCTAGTGAATATACAATCACCCAGAAGAAACAACTGGTAGTGCGCACTATAGACATTTCACTTATATCTGGATATCTATACAAGATGGGACCTAATGAGATCCTTGAGAGATGTGTTATGGAAGCAAAAAGACCATTGGTTTTATCATAATCTCATAAAGGCATTGCAGGAGAACACTACGTAGGAAAAGCAACATCGCAGAAGGAAAGAGAAAAGTCTTACCATGACAGGCATATCAAGAAGAAATCCTTCAAGCAAGGAGATCTAGTATTGGTATATGACAACAAATTCATGAAGCATCTAGGGAAGTTTAGAACACACTGGCTGGGGCCATATGAGGTTTTCTATGTTACGAAAGGAGGAGTTGTGCAGTTGAAGACTTTGAATGGAGAATGGAAAGAAGGTTTGGTGAACGGAAGCCGGTTGAAACTATACTATGACAACCAACTGCCTTGCAACCCTCAGTAAGAGCAATAGAGGAAGGGTCCAGGTACAAGGTGTAGTTGAAACTAGGTACTAGATACAAAAAAGATAGTTTGCACACAATGGGGGAGGAGATATCAGAAGGAACAAGCTACCCCGTGCAGCCTGAAGTCGAAGAAAAATAGAAGGATCAGATCTGAAGTGCCTCGGGATGAGTCATAGGTGAGTGTTGGGGTCCCGTTAGCCCTTGGTTATGGAAGTAAGAGAAGGTTAAGGAAGAAAATATAGAATGAAAACTGTGTGGAAGACACAACGAATGATACTGGGTCGAAGTAAGAAGAAGAGAAGAAAAGATGGAGTGAAGTAAGAGAAAGCAAGTCATTGGATGAGGAGATTGAGGATGAAATATCAGCAAGGAAGATGGATCGTGGACAACTCAACAAGTGGAAAAATCCACCAATGGATGCTTCGAGAGCACCGTGCGAGAAAGAAGGAAAGACATGCTGGCGAAGCCCTGAAAACGTGGGTCAAGTTGACCTAGGGTTTTAGACACCTAGGGTTTTGGTATGTAGGGTTTTGACACTTAGGTTTCGGCCTAAGGATGTCGATGAGATATTGTAATGTATAAATAAAGGTCAAGAGGACCTGGGATGGGATTGTCGTTGTTCAGTCTGAGTTGGGAATCATTGATGTTTTGAGTGATTATTGAGAGAGGGAGAGGTATTGTGTTGAAGAGCATTCTGTATTGTAAGATCTTCAGGTAGGTGCGAACGTCAAACCTAGAGCTGGGTGCACAGGGAAGGGAGACAAAGAGAAGAGAGAAAGGGAGAAGATATGCTAGTTAAGAGTGCATATAGAACCGTATGCTTTCACCTAATATATTATAAAGAACTTCAGGTGAGACTGCATCTGCCTCGCAGGTGCTGCCGAAAGGGCTAGTAGTTAGGGATTGTTGGTGTGCTCTTGGAACTGAACCCTGGGTTTGCCCCTGTGCCAACAAGATTCAAAGAAATTGTAGCTGCCAATCTTTGTCTCTAAGGACCATACGATTTACCAACAAGAATTGTTGGATAAGGATTGTTGGAGTGGATTTTGAATTGGTATACAATTGACTCCAATGAGAGATATTTTGAGGTTCCTTATATTGTCAACCTGATGTTGATGGGTGATCATAGCCATTCAATTAA
>SNQJ01S0027000.1:155974-181077 GCA_010110895.2 Picea sitchensis | reverse complement strand
CTTTAGGAGAATTCAAGCAAAGCAGTTGGAGGACAAAGAAGAGGAGGAGCACAGGATCAGGATCGAGGAACGGTGGCCGGTCTCTATAATCATTGTAAGTTGATTCATCTTGAGATTAATAAAAAGATACTTTTCCCGTCCCAAATACATGAGTTTTATATGTTTTATTCGATTTGTGTTTAATCTCTAACCCTATAGTAGAACAATAGCATGCATGCGTAGTTTTGTCTTGATTGTAGGATCGCTTTTTGGAAGGAGCAGCAGAAGCAAGGGGATAAAGCGCAACGAAGGATCTACACCAACCATCGATAAAAAGGTTAGTTGGTTCTTCCCATGTTTGCATGTGAAAAAGGGTTTTAGGTTTGGGGTAGAAGGTTAAAAGTCATTTCTTAAGGGTCATGATCTGCATGCAAGTTTAAGCCCTAGCTTGTTAGTCCGTAGGGTAGAATTTCCCCACAACACCCGGTGTCAGAGGCAATACAATATTTAGAATAAACACACATACGGGTTGCCATTCAATTTCGGTGAAAGAACAAACGCACAGGATATTTTCGTGGAGATCAAGGAAACAATAGCAGAATTAAAATATTGCTTCATGAATCATGTATATTTACATCAATGGATCATCATAGCAAAGCAAAGGGAAGTGGCATATCAACAAGAACACACCTTCATTTGAGTAGGCAACAATGAAAAAAATTATATGTTGCTCCATCAAAAACTTCCCTGATTGCTACAAAGCTTTTGGAATGTATACTAAAGGGGCTCTGGAAATAAAATACAGGTTACCGTCAAACACACTCCATGAATTTTGGCAAGATTAGTCAAATTTTTGAATGCATAGATGGAACACAGACTGCACGTTATTTTTCACTGGGAAAAGAATGATTCTTGGACTAAATTGCAAAGAATTCCAAGTTACACTGCAAATCCACTGAAGTATAGAGAAGAATTCATTGAGGAATAATTAAAATGCACATATTTACCTAAACCATAAGATACTCATGAATTTCCCCTTAACACTCTCCTAGGTAATTGCTTTTTTTCACAAATGCAACCCGGAAAGGGATTTGCATAGAAGTACTCCTCAGTTTTAGGAAATTCTCCAGGTTGTCGACTTGCTAGAGCTTCTGTTCTATGGCTATGAACTTCCATCACCTATTGTTGAAATATTTCCCATTAAATGCTTCCCGATCCATATTCATCTATCAATCTGACCAGAATTTGTCTGCAATAAAGAATGTGAACATCACTTTTAGCTGAAGTTCAACATTCTATCTGAAAACAAATTAAAAGATGAATTAAAATCTAGAGTGCTTATTTCTACACACCTGTCAGGACTGATTGTCTTCCTAAATCCTTCAAACCGTCTGTGGCCCTGGACAGCCTTGGCCATGTTTCCATCATAGGTGTAAACAAAAACATCACTTTCTAATGCCATTATGTAATCCAAACCTGCTAATCTATTTTGATAATCCTTCAATGGCTCAATTTCTTCTTCAGTAGTCAAGCTTAGATGAGAGTATACATTTGGAAAATGCTTCTGAAGGGACTCTAAATTGCCATTCCCATAAAGCTTCCCTGCTACTATGAATATCTTAGTCAACGAGGGATAGCCCAAAGCCTTCAAAAAAAGGTTGGTCTCATGAGGAGTCAAAGGGCAGCTTCCCTGTATGCGCCTTTCTTCTCCATCAATATCTTTTTCTTTCCAATGTTCAACATTAATTCGCATCTGCCTGAGTTCCTCACCTTCCTCTAATGACAATCCATGTGTACATCCCGTAAAAGCTAGCATATATTTCTCATACCTAGACATGATATTATCACATAAATCAATTCCATGAACCAAAAATAAGAACATACTATTGAATGAATGCACATAAACCAACCAGAATCAGGAATTGCAATAAATTATTCCAACTACCTGAGATGGAGGGTAATGTATGGTGACTTATCCTATATTCTACGTAGAAGATTTTGAGATAGTCATTCGATGGGCTTGGTAAACTTCAGTGCCTGGTAATTGGCACGGCAACAGAGCTTCTGAATTGAATCGGGAAGGTCATTATTTGCAAGACTAGCATCAGTATGCGTAAAGTACAACACCTTATGTTGTTTCAACAAAGGAAGCATCTCATTCTTGTAAAAGGACACCTGTAGATTGGACAGCTTACAAAATTGTTAGTTGCAACCCTATAATGGATTTTGGGTAGCCTATGTAAACTATCAACTCAAAATCAACAAGCAATTATATCCAAGCAAAGTCTTAAATAGTATAGAAGATCATCTCACCTTTGACCACGAAACAAGAGCCTTCTTTAAAGACTCAACATATTTTAGGGATGCTGGTAAGGAATCAATAATGTGCACATCTTCCTTCAGTGTGTCAATAAAGTGGTGAACATCAAATATATCTTTAAACTCACTACAACATTTAAGCATTTCAATATCCACCAAGATTTTCAGAATTCCAAAAGCAGAAAAAATGACGGTATATTTTTCAGCATGTGAAGTCATGGTAACTCAAAGAAAACTATATAAATACCTTGGATCATCCCAAAAATAACTGTGATCTAAGGTTGGTATGACAAGCACAACATTCATAATCCTTACAATGGCAACCATATCACAGATCTGCACATTAAGAAACAATGTATAAATATACAAGATTGGAACTTATAAAAATTTAAAAAAAGGAGAACCAAAAAAAGTATTGCCTATTGAACTCTTGACACTTACTCCTGTACGCATCTAATTCAATCCACCATTAGCATTCACAACAAGATACCCATTGGGTTGCTCTCGTGGGCCTGTAATAATATTTTTATGGAAATCAGGAATGCGAATTACTATGATAAAATTGCTTATGATTCACTTCAGAACATTTACTGAGGAATGGGAAGAACATACGCTTATAATGTCGAGGCCGATCTATGGATTGGAAGAATTGTTTACTATATGGCTTATACCAAAGATCATTACTTAAATGATTATCCTGGATCCAAAAGCATTGATGTTATTCAAAAGCATATGTCAAATAAAAGGCAACATAAAAATAAAATTATAAATAAATTATAGTTCATACTCATCATCCTTCTTGTTCAGTCACTTGCATCCAAGGTCTTATAAAAATCATCAACCTCCAGTAGATTGGAAGGTTTAACTGTAGTTGCAAGAAGTTGAGAATCCTCTGTTGATACTAGATTCAAAGAAGAGTCCCCAACAGGTTTTAGAAATGTGTCATGCAGAAAACTCTGCAAAATAACAACCAAGTAAAATCCCTTCACATCTTATTGCAGAATACAGATGAGTAATAAAAACACACATACTTCATGGTAACAAGCAGGTATCATTTCAATTTTGCAACAAATGAAAATCTCCCTTGACCCTTGTATCTTATACTATAAGATTTATTTTGCATTATCATCTAGGATATAACTCCAATGGGAAGAGAATACTTATACTATCTCAAATAGATTTATAAAACAAGTTCAAGCCGAGATACAATTAGAGTTCAAGGAAATCATAAATGAATAATATTCAGAATTCATGTATACAACTTCATTGTCACCAGAATTTTGGAGGGGTGTTAGTTTGGTGTGTGTCTGTCAACCCAATTCATTCAATTACATTAGCTGACTGATTTAATTTGTTGTGCAGTTGATCTTCAAATGGATTCCTCTTTCTTTCTTATGACCAATCAAAGGCTAGTTTCTCCTCCCATCCCATAAAACTCATAGGAAGGTCCTGAAAGGTCTTGGCAGACCATTTGGATCTTGGGATAACCCTTCAACAAAAGGGGCTCAACAAGTGCAGGCATCTTCCAAGATAATAATACCCCATCAACCATGCGATATAGCATGGTAAAATATTCTGAAACATAGACAGTAGCAGCTTATGAGACATATGTTTTTAAGGTTTTGCCATAGAAGGTAACTTTTACAATTCAGATTTCAAACCAGAATACCCACATTAGGCCCATTGTTTCAAATGAAATCTTTTTCTTACAACCAATCAAAGTCTAGTTTATGCTCCCTCCCATAGTGCTCATAGGAAGATCCTAAAAGGTCTTCCTAGGCCAGTTGGGGTAACCCTTCTGCAAAAGATCCTCAAGGAGTACAGGCAAATTCCAAATTAACAACACCCCATCAACCATGGGCTATAGATGGGAACGTATGCTGAAATGATGCAGCTTGTGAGATATGTTACTAATGTTTCATCGTAGAGCGTAACTCTTACAATTCAAATCTTAAACTGGAATACTTCAATACCCACCATTTGTTCTAGCCATATCAAAATCACAAACCATGGTGATGGAGCATTGATTCATTTGTGAGGTAGATAGATATTAAGCTTGCCCCACCTAAACTATATGAGTTTCAAAGGGATGGGAAGGTCGATGGAGTATCAATCTGTCAGCATGGTCTGCCCTGCCTGAATGGCATGAGTGTGCCATGAGCTATATCACACAGTAAATTATTCTGAAAATATGTAGCTTATGAAATATGCTTTTAATGTTTTTATGCTCAAATCTCAAACCAGAATACCCACATTCAGCCCATTGTTTGTTCTAAAATATAAAAATCACAAACCACACCCAAAGTGCATTGGATCAATAGTGCGATCGGCAGAGTATGAAGAGGTCACTGTGGTTTTCTACACCTGAATGGCATAAGTTTCCCATGGGCTATAGCATAGCCTTGTTATAACAAGTAATTTTTCCAATTCAAATCTCAAACCAGAATACCCACATTCAGCCCACCATTTATTGTAGCCACATAAAAATCACAAACCATTCCATCGAAGTGTTGGTTCACTGGTGAGGTCGACAGAGTATTAAAATGTCCCCATTGTTTGTCATACCTAGCCCACTGTTTGTTGTAGCTACATAAATATTATAAACCATTTGAACCAAAGAGATGGTTCGTTGGTGAGGTCAACTAAACATTAAACTGTTGCAATGGTTCGCCAATGGTGGTGAAGTCATGTGCCATAGACATATTTGGAGTAATCTTGGGTGAAGGCCAGGCGAGAGAGAGCTGGATATTGTGCAATAGCATATGGGTGAAGGCAGGAAATCGACTTCAGATCACAAATTACAAGAAACCCTCCAGCCCATAACTTGTACCTCATGCAGATTCATGTCAGCTTGATGACAATCAAGCCATGTGATTTTGGAAATGTGGAAACTGTTGATTAGTTCAGATAGCATGGAAAAGTACAGTGAGTAATTGAGTTAAGGATGACAATTGGAAGAAATGTTAATTAAAGCATTGGAAGAAGTGAAGTTGGCAATAACACTTCAAACCTATCAGCCAATAAGATTGTAACAAATATACATTATTTTTATTTTAAAATATATGAATACAAACTTCCTAAGTTAAACATTAGAATTTCTGCAAAAAATTTAAAGTCAACCCTAAACTATTATGAAGTCAGCGATGAACTCATCGCTATAGTCCCTGCCTTGGCCTTCCAACAGGGACTAATAAAGAAATCTTGAGAGAAGTAAAGAGGAGAAGAAGTTAATAAAGGCCCATTCTCATGGTCCTAATATCAATGAAGATACTATGAAAAAATATAATGAAGATGAAAATAATGTGGAAAAAAAGACTAAAAAGAAAATGGAAAAAGAAGGATTTTCAATAGTTTATCTACAAAATTAATATTTTAGTCAAAGAAAAAATTAATATTTTAGTTATTTAAAAATATTTATATTTAATAAAAGAGAAAATATTTATATACTTTTTATAAAAAGAATTGTATCGATAGTGTATATGGTACTCTATTTTTTTCAATTGTTTTTTTTCTTCATACAATTTTAGCAATAATATCAACGATTTGATTTAGCCCATCCTTAATATATTGTTAAAAGGGATTCACATGACTTTTTTCCTTTTAACTTTAAAGTTAGTATTTCATCTTCAAGCACTTGTAAGATGCCAAATTCATTTTTGTTAAGTGAGTTATTCTCCACATTATCTATAATGAAATCAATGTAAGATGTCAAATTCATTTTTGTTTATTGAGTTATTCTCCACATTATCTATAATGCAATTATTTTTTAATTTCTATTTTGGGAAAGTTAGTGAAAGTATCAAATTCTTCTTTCATGAGTAGCTTATCATTTTTTTAATTTCTATTTTGGGAAAGTTAGTGAAAGTATCAAATTCTTCTTTCATGAGTAGCTTATCATTTTGGATGAGAGTAATGCTATCTAATTTCTTCTTAACTTCAAGTATTCTAAAAAGAGTCATGACCTTGTGTGTTAAAGACATGTCATGACCAATTGTTGAAGAATATCAATTCAAATGCCACAACCTCTCCATATATCTATCATCTAACATCACAAAGGAGATTATCTTTTTCCCTTTTGAAATCATTGGTAGTCTTCATTTTCCTGACAAAAGTATCCACAATTTTCATTAAAAAAAATTTCATGTTCATCCAACCTCCAAAGTTCCCTTAAGCAAACGCATCCTACCAACAAGAGAAAAGGCACTATTGATAGTCTCACAAAGATCAAGGAAAAAAACTATCATATCTTCAATATTACTCAACAGAATTTTCCTTGGTCCATATAATAACCCTTGAGCTTCCTTCACCTTGTTGGATCTCTTTCAAAATTCTCATTACATGCATTTAGGTGCTTAAGTAGTGAGAGGCTTCACAAATAAAGGCTTTAGGATCAATTCACTCCCTAGCTCAAATACTCTCTTCCTCAATTCTCAAAGCTCTTTTACATATTCACCTACAACATGTCCCAACACTTTCCTAGTAGCTTTATATACTTTAAGTACACTAGAGCCTTTCAAACCCTTAGCATTGAAAGTACAATCATGATTCTCTAGAACCTCATTTCTCTTAATGTTTACCTTAGATAGTACAAGCCTCTTTGTTTTCTTATCATAACTACCATGGTGTAAGGTGATATAAATGTCTTCAAAAGTGGGTAGTTTTTGTTGCACCATCTAATTTTCAATTTCCTTATTGTTTTCCAAGTGGCCAATTGTCACAAAAGGGGATTTGGATGAGTTGTCAACAACCTAGCATGATCAATCTGCTCATCAATGTTCCCTTTGGATGATATTTATGGCTCATGGTTAAGTGGTCTTGTTCTTTTGGAGGTTACAATAATAGCATGTTCTCTCTCTCTCTCTCTTTGAATTTTTGTGGTCATGTTCATCACCACTTCTTCTTTCTTCATCTATAAGCATTTGATCCTACTATAGTATGACTCTCCATGGAGCTCCAATTTTTTTTATATAAATGGATCTTGATTTATGTGCCAATGTCTTGTTAGCAATATCCATCTCAACAAAAACATCTTCATTATCACTCCCTCCTTCCTTAAGTACCTCAAATTCAAGAAATCATTCAATGAAACCAAAATAAAACAAATGTCTTGCAAAAAGACAATCTATTTCAAATCTAGGAAAAGCTTAAGATTTGCTCATGTTTAAAGATTCCAACCCTCAAACCCTTTTATAAAATGTCCTACATCTTACACAAATATCCCTACAAACCTCATAAACATGGATAAGAATTTCTTCTTCTTATGGTGAAGGAAATCCATCCACCTTTTATACTACCTACAAATATTAGGAAGAAGAAACGAATCACATATAAATTTGGGCAGATAGAGGGGTTTCTTCTCAAAACCGTATAACCTAATATAAGTGTGTTTATCTTCCTTGAAAAACATGCCTTTTCAAATAAGATTTTTTTTTTATCTTCCAACATGAAAGATATCGTTCCATTCTTGTGATTATTTGTTTGAATTTCCAAACAAAATCATCTTGAATTTCATAAAAATTGAATAGGGCATTATAGCTGTAGAGAATTGGATAACACAACTACATAGTCTTAACTTTCATGACTATTTCTAGCTCATGGTATGGAGTATTGAAGTATTTTGCAAAACCAAAGAAAACATCAAGTACAATTCCATGTAGAGCCTTTTGGTCTTTTGGAATTCCAAACATTGATGGAAAAGCTCATTTAGAAAGCTCATGGGAATTGAGCATCATAACTCACATGAAGTAAAAAACAAGAGTTCTAGTGATTGAAAAAAAAGAAGCAAAAGTGTGCATATGTTTCGAGAGTTGTATGGGTTTTAGCTAACAAATTTTTTTGTATGCATATTTTTTAGATGTTATGGTTAGAAATAAAATGGAACAAACGATAGAGATGTTTACAGATAGGAGGAAGCAGGGAATACATAGTTCTCCAACATGTGCATTTAATTGCTTACGGAAGCTGTCAGATGAAGACATATAGACTCAGTGAGAAATATAGAGGAATTACAATGGAACTTTGATTTAGAAAACTAATTCCACATGAAAAATATTCATTCCAAATAGGGAATTTTATTAAGACAAAAACCATCTATAGTTCATGATAAAGCATGAGTAGTGGGTATGCATGGAGTTGCAACCATGGAAGTATGGAGAGATGGGTTTTATAGCAGGTGAAAGGGTTTGAACTTTTGTTAAACATGAGTAGATGAAGTCATGGAAAGAGTGTTATGTCAAGTATGCCTCACAATATGATCAAAATACAAGAATGAATAATGTTGAGATATGAATCTGGGTACAACCATGAAGGCTTGGGAATAAAAGAAGACAAAATTAATGTGTAAATAATTGCATTGTGATAAATCCACTTATGTTGATCAAAGTTCTCAGTCAAATCAAGGTGCAAGAAAAAATCATTTAAGTGGACGACGTAGTGAAAAATCATTCACTCAAAAGTGTTATAACTTACAACGATACTGAGAGGGGGCGGTGAATCAATATTGTATATTTTTTCCACTTTTTGTTTTATTCAACAAATTAAGATTATTTATAAGTGCTTACATAAATAGAAATACATCCATAACATAAAAACCCAACACAAAAAACACATTACACCATAATTTTTACGTGGAAACCCAATGCGGGAGAAAACCACATAACATATTCATTTATGTTCTTTTGCAAGCACCAACTTACAATTTACAATTTTTCATCTTGATAGACACCCACCTGTCGCAAATTAGGACACCAATCCTCTCAGGCACCAACCTGTCACAAACAATGAGGACACCCATCCTCTCAGGAACCAACCTATCCCATATAGTGAGGGCACCAATCCTCTTAGGCACCAACCTATTGCATATAAGGAGGAAACCAATCCTCAGTGAGCTTCAACTCATCCTAGCACCACCCTGCCACCCTAAATTCGGTTTAAAAATATTCTTATGGAACTCGACCTTTCTCTACAAAAATTATCCGAATAGTTTCATTGAACAGTTATAGGTCTTTTTTCTTCTCTTTTCATCCTTGCATTTCAATTAAACATAGCGCACCCTTATTTATAGTGTTTTTTCCCGAGTTCACCTTCCTATATGTGGATGCATAACAATTACATTATGGCCACATTTTTCCAAACTTCTTTCAGTTATACTAATGTATAAATAAAGTATGTGGACATATGATAGTTACATTGTGGATATATTTTGATCAAATCAAAGTCTAGTTAGTTATGTGTGGACTAACTTTTGTTCCAAACATTTTGATTAACTCAAACAGACCAAATCTTTCTTGTTTTACAAAATCATTCACAGTCATAGTGATTCACATTTTTGTTTACAAAGAATCTACTATGTAGATATAATAAGGGCATAAGACACATATCACAAGTCTTCAACCCATCGCACTTGCCTTGCATCATGCTCACCTAGTCGCCCCACCAGATTATGAGCTCACCCTAGTGACTCCAAATTTTCACTCATCGCATTGTAGTCCACTCTTTCACTCTTCTCTTTGCTAAAGGAACCTTGTGATATTTTCACATCCTTCGTTTCACTATAGCACAAACATCCACTTATTTACTCCGCAATCATGGATAAGGAAATTTTTTCAATCTACTTTACTTTTAAACTATGTTGTAGGTCATCCTCCTATTCTGCACATACTCTTGGTAGACTCAATAAATTCTTTGCGTGCACTCCTGGCAGACTCAATCACATCCATGATTTCTTTTGCACCATTAGGTATTTTTTCCTTCAATCCTTTTACGTACTTATGTTTTCAACCTTTCATGATTTCCTTTAGGAGTTCCATTTCATGTGGATCTGTGATAGTACAGTAGAAATAATTCTTCCTCGCACATCCTCTGCATGTGTGCCAAATTTGTGTCATACTATCTCTATGCCATGTTGACATCAATCAAAACATATTCTCAAAAAACTCCCCCCTTTTTCATTGATGAAAACTCTATTGTTGAACTGTTCCCCTTGTTAGTGTGTTCCTCTGGTCTTCACTCCCCCTTGTTGTACGCTCCTCTTTGTCGTAGCTCTATGTTTTACCCCCTTTGACATCAATGGAAAAGGAATCTACCCTACTGACTACGAACATCCTGGAAGTGATTCCCCTTATTTGAATGATGGATTTACTGCTTCTCAATTTCTTGTGCTGCTCCCCCTAAGGTTGGACAATTCTTTCATTAGCCTTCAAACTGCCATGAAGGTTATGCACCTTAATGAGGAGTGAGAAGGAATCCAAACTTCTCTCTAAGGTACTCAAAGGAGTCCCTAGGTAATGGCTTGGCAAAGATACAATGATCTTCTCTCTAGAAGGAACACATTCTAATTTAACCACCTAATCCTAAACCTTTTCTATGAGAAAGTGATACTTGATGGGTATATGCTTAGTTTTAGAGTATTGAACAAGATTTTTGGAGATATTAATAGCACTTGTGTTGTCACACATGATAGAAATAGTTTGATCACAAGGAACTTGAATATTCTTGATATTGGTATTTATCCACAATACTTGTGTACAACATGATGTTGCAACTATATACTATGCTTCAACTGTAGAGAGGGAAACATAAGTTTATTTCTTGTTGAGCCAAGATACTAAACAACTGCCAAGGAATAATGCACCTCTACTACTTATTTTTCTATCATCAATACTTCCTACCCAATCTACATCTGTATAAGCTCTGAGAACGAGGTATGTGTTTTTTTAATACCACAATCCATAATCAATAGTGATTTGCAAGTACCTAGATATTCTTTTGATTGCAGAAACATGAGTTTTCTTGGGATTGGATTGAAACCTGCCTACCAAACCAACAACTTGCATGATTTTAGGCCTTAAAGCTATGAGATAAAGTAAGTTATCTATCATGTACCTACACATGGTTTGATTTATTTCTGGAGCATCATCATCTTTGCTGAGTTTGCAACTGGTAGTCATGGGAATGCTTACTAGTGCGCAATTTTCCATGCCAAACTTCTTTAATATTTACTTGAGATATTTTCTCTAGGAAATAAAAATTCCTTTTTCTAATTGATGAATCTATAAGTGAAGAAAGAAGGAGAGTTATCCTAACATGGACATCTTAAACTCTTGTTGCATTGCAGTTGAAACATTCTTACTCATTAGTTAAATGTTATGACCAAAATTAATATCATCAACATATACTATGATAATTAACTGGTCATTAACTTCAACCTTGATGTATAGGTTGCTATCAGTTGTTATGTTTTTAAAACCTTTCTGGTGTATATACATGTCGAGAATGTAATACCAAGCTCTTGGAGCCTATTTTAACCCATACAGGGACTTATTTAAACAAAATACATAATCCTTTATGTTAGTTAGTAGAAAACCTTCTGGATTTGTCCATATAAACTTCCTCCTCAAGGTCACCATTCAAAAATGTTGATTTAACATCCATATGTAGAATTTGAATTTTTTGTAGCATGCAAAAGCCAAAAACATCTTGATAGATTCAATTCTTGTAGTAGGGGAAAACATTTCTACAAAGTCCACTCCTTTGTCTTGACCATACCCTTTGCATACCAATCTGGCCCTTCTTTTTATTATCTTCCCATCTTCATTTAACTTATTTTTGTATACCCATTTAGTGCCAATTACATTCTTTNTTTCTACAAAGTCCACTCCTTTGTCTTGACCATACCCTTTGCATACCAATCTGGCCCTTCTTTTTATTATCTTCCCATCTTCATTTAACTTATTTTTGTATACCCATTTAGTGCCAATTACATTCTTTTCATTTGGTCATGGGACAATATCTCATGTCTTTTTTTTTCTCTATTTGGTCTAGTTCTTCATTCATGGATTTGACCCAATTGTCATCCTGACTTGCTTGTGCATAGTTTTGGGGTTCACTCATGGATAACATGCAAAATTTTCAGAGCTATATGTATTTACAAATTTTCTTTTGGTCTGTATACCTTCTTCCTTGTTCCCAAGAATATGACTATCTGGATGATTTTTTTTTAACATACCTTGATGGGGTATTTGGTTGTGATGTGTCCATTCTCTATTCTTCGACGAAATCCTCTTGTTATTGTTATTTGTTTATTCCATCATCTTGTAGATCATTTCTGATTGTTTCATAAAATGAATTATTGTAGTGTTGATGCCTCATTGTATGAAGTGCTCACTCATCTACATTTACATCTATGCTCTCAATTATTTTATGGAGTATTTTGTTGTACCACTTGTATCCCTTACTTCTGGTGGAGAATCCTAACAATATACCTTCATCATCTCTATAATAAAACTTACCTAAGTTTTCTTCATTTCATTTAATGTAGCATTTGCTTCCAAATATTTTGAAGTGATTTATTGATGCAGGTCTGTCATGGCATAACTCATAAGGGGTTTTATCATAGTTTACTCTTATGTGTGCTTTATTGAAAATGTTAACAATAGTTTGAACAAATTCTCCCCAAATTTTTTTGGGTACTTCTGATTCATCAAGCATGGCCCCAACCATTTCTTGAATTGTTATGTTCATCCTTTCTACTACTCTATTATAACGAGGGGTTTTGACAATATAAAATTGTCTCTTGATCCCATTTTTTTCACAATAACTATGGAATTCATCAGATGTGAATTCTCCTCCTCTATCTGATATTAGGCACTTTATTTTTAATTCCATTTCATTTTCAACCTATGCTTTGAAGATTTTAATTTTTTCAAAAGCATCAGATTTATGCTTCAACAATCCAACCCAAGTCATTATAGTATAGTCATCAATCATCAAAATGAAATATCTTTCACCTCAAGGTGACTGTGTACTAGTGGGGCCACAAAGATTTGTATGAATTAGCTCAAGAGGTTGATTGGTGGAGTGTCCTCTTGCCTTGAATTGAACTCATGACTGCTTTCCAAATTGACATGACTTGCTTACAATATTCTCAAGTTTGTAAATTTTAGGCATATCTTGTACAACATCCTTTCTTCCCAACTTATAAAGATGATCAAAACTAAGATGGCCTAGCCTTTTGTGCCAAATCCAACTCTCATTAGTTTTACCAATACAACATTTTTCTTTTCCTTCTTCTAGAACATACACATTCCCTGAAGTTCTAACTGCCTTTACAATAGTCTTCCCTATATTTGCATCCATTACTTTACAACCTTTTGAATGAAAGATAACATTGTCTCCTTGGTCACACATTTGATTTACACTCAAAAAATTATGTTTTAGACCATATTCATACAACACATTTTGTGCTTTGGTATTTACCTTCTTATCTTCATCTAATATAACAGTTCCTTTTCCTCTAATGCTAGATAGAGCATTTTTTCCAAAATTAACATTACCAACTTTTTCTTCAGTCAAGAATTCAAATTTATTCTTGTCTCATGTTCTGTGCTTGGAGCATCCACTATCAATATTCTATTGATTTTATTAATTTTTGGCATATAGAGCCAATCCACAATTTTCTTGATTTTTATTTTTCTTCCTCCAAACCTTGGTATAACCTTTTTGTCTATCTTTCTTGTAAATAGGAAACATATTACTTATCCATTCACTTTCCTCGTGTCCAAAATATTTTCATATGTGGCATTCAAGGTCATTTATTAGAGGGGAGAAGGAATTATTGAAGGAATTTTGATACATAACCACTCAAGGTTTATTGAATCTAATTCCTATATTTATGTTATGTTTAAAAGTCCAACAACTCACAACCTTGTGTCCAAAGTTACCACAAGAGAAACACTGTCCATAGAAAAAAATTAGATTCCTTGGAATGAAAAACTTACTTGTGGGAATCGTTCTTTGTTTTCCATATTGATAGGATTTAGGAACTTGTTGCTTCCTTGCTTCATAGTTGGGATGGTCCATTTCTGACTACTTCTTCTTATCATATTTAGACTTGTTAAGGTGACCCTTGAGAGAATTTGCATAACTTGTAGGTTTCTCACTAGTTGACATGCTGGTGCTTGATTCTCCTTTGACAATTTTCATAATTTTCATAATTTCCTTATATCCTAACCCTGTCTTGTCATATGGTGATATCTAGTTGTTGAGAACATTATCTAGAGTTTCAAATCCTTTTATGAATTTCATTTGAGTCTTGGATTTATCTAGATCCTTTCTCAAGGAAACTTGTTTTTCTTCTAGTTTGTCACATATGTTCTATTTTTCTTTTATCTAATTCATAAGTATTTCTTCTATTATTTTGGCTTCTTCCAATTGGATTTTTAAGATAACTATATCTTCACCAATCTCTTTTTATTTTTATTTATAAAAATGTAACTGTTCTTTTCTTATTCTACTCTTTTTCTTGAGTTGGGAGATTTCTTCCATAGCACTCATAAGTTCTCCTTGCATGTTTACTACAACTTCACAATCTTCTATGTCTGTTTTTTCTTGATTGGATTTGTGTTTTTCCAAATCCATGAGAAGTTTTTCATCTAGAGTTATATATGGATCATATTATTCTTATTCAATGTTTGAAGAGTTGTTGCTATCCTCTTTTGAATAAAAATTGTTCCTTTTATAATACTTTTTATCCCTAAGTTTATCCTTGCCCTTTCTCTCATTCATACTGTTTATTTGAAAGCACATTTAGATGCAAAATGACCAAATTTACCACAATGAAAGCATTTGAATGGTAAAATACCTTTATATTTTCCAGAGCCCCTCTTCAGTTTCCTTACAAAGTTAACTTCTTCTTCTTCTGATAAGTGTTCTGATGCATCATGATCTTGAGATGTTTATTTTTTGATTGATGCCTTAATGACTGCGTCCTTTAGATGTAGTTGTTATTTCATTGTCCTCATCTCATAAGTAGTTATAATTCCATGGATCCTATCCATAGTCAGTTTATATATTTCATGCATTTCTTCTATATCATAAACCTTCACATCGAGTCTTGAGGGAAGAGATATCATAACATTCTGAACTACTATAGCTTATTCAATCTTCTCACCTAGCCCTTTCATAGTGTTTACAATCTCATCTACTCTAAGAAAAAAGATTGCAACAATTTCATCTTCACTCATTTTTAAACTTTCAAATTGCATTCTAAAATCTTGACATTTGGAAAAAATTACTTTCTTGTCTCCTTCATAATTGTTTACCATTTTGTCCCCCATTTCCTTTTTGGATTCCAACTGCATTACTTTGACAAATTATGTTTATGCAAGTCATCCTTGGATGGAATTCATAGCTCTTGCATTATTGTAGTAATTTTTCTTACCAACTTCATCATTTGGAAGATAAGTTGGGATTTAATAACCATCTACCACAATATTCCAAGCATTCATCCCAAGATACATTAAGTAGGTATTCATTCTGATTTTCCAAAATGCAAAATTTTCTCCATTGAACATATGAGGTATGGTTGAAGAAAGATAATCTTGACTTGGCATACTTTTTGTGTGATCTTCCTTCCAGCTGTTAGGCTATTACTAAAGGAGCCTGGATTTGATACCAATTGTTATAATTTATAGCAATACTAACAAGGGGGTGGATCAATATTGTATCAATTTTCCACATTTTTTTTCTTCAACAAATTAAGATTATTTAAAAGTTCTTACTTAAATATCAATACATGAAGAACGTAAAAACCCAACACAAAAAACACATTACACAAGTAACTTACGTGGAAACCGAATGTTGGAGAAAACCGTAAAACATCTTTCGTTATGTTCTTTTGCAAGAACCAACTTAAAATTTACAATTGTTCATCTTGACAGGCAACCAACTATCACAAATGAGGACACCAATCATCGCATGCACCAACATGTCACAAAAAATGAGGACACCAATCCTCTCAGGCACCAACCTATCACAAATAGAAAGGACACCAATCCTCTTAGGCACCAACCTGTCAAATATAATGAGGACACCAATCCTCAGTGAGCTTCATCTCATCCTAGAACCACCTTGCCACCTTGAATTCATTTTAAAAATATTCTTAGAGAACTGTAAGCTTCTCTACAAAAAATAATATGATATTTTCATTGAACAATTACATGTCCTTTTTCTTCTATTTTCATCCACGCATTTCAAATGCACAGATCACACTCTTATTTATAGTTTTGTTTCCTGAGTTCCCCTTCCTTTACGTGGATGCATAACAATTACGATGTGGACAAATTTTGACCAGATCAAACTTGTTTCAGTTACACATATGTCTAAATAAAGTATGTGGACGTATGATAGTTACATTGTGGACATATTTTGACCAAATCAAAGTCCAGTTAGTTATATGTTGTAGTACCCTGGTTTTGAGCCCCATATTAAATAATGTATTTTGTTAATGAAAGGCCAGAGTGCCTAAACAATTAAAAGAGGCCAGTGTGCCTGGAAAATGTAATGTTTTGATTATTAATAATAATAAATACATCACTGGTTGCTAGAAGGACAAGGACAAGAGTTATAGAGGGCTATGATTCCATAAGAGAGGGGGATTGAGGGGCTAAGTGTCTATTTTATATTTTATTTATCCATTTTTGTTTTAATGGAGAATATCAATTATGTGAGATTCTTGGGGGAAGGCCATGTGGTTCTCTAATCCCAAGAATTATATAAACCCGACATTGGTCTATTTGGAGGGTTATTTATTTACTCAGGCACTCGTTCATTGATTCACTCATTCATTCGTTCATTCATCCATTTAATATTTCAAAAACTCTTCATTCTTCAATATTTGATCTTGTCTTGGGAAAGATAAACAAATTGTGGAGAGTAGCCATGGTTTGGTTGGAAGTAATGATTACTGGTGTTTTCCATCCATGAATTAATGCCTGCATGTCTAAGATGCATTGACATGTGTTAGGTTTTTACCAAAGTTGTGAATCCTAAGAGTCCCAGCATGGAGATTCTTGGTTAGATGCATTGGAGCCCTAGAAGGAGGTGGATACTCAGAGGGATTGTGTGGTAGAGAATGGGGTCCATTCTCTTAGGTTGTGTAGGCTAGGTATAAGAGAGCTAGTGTACTTTGTATTGATGTGTGTGCTAAGAAGCCTGTGAGAGCTTGAGTGTTGACTTGTTTGGGAAGCTAAGTGACACTTTGGAACCATCCTTGTGGATTCATATCCCTGGCTTGGGGGTGACATTGTTGTTGAGACTTGGAACAACAGTGCCTACGATTGGGTGGAATGTCCTTGGTCTGCATCCAGTTGGTGATTCATTTCATTACAGATGAGTGCTCTCTCTATCATGGTTTCATTTACTTGTATATTTATTTCCATTGTGTATTTATTTATCTATGAAATTTTTATCTATATTATGCATGCTTACTGGTTATTGTTGTGCATGACATATGTTTCATTTCTTTTATGTTGTAGCATGAATCTTGATCTATGCATGTGAATATTTCATGCATTTTTATTAATTAAAAATGTATCAGAATTCAAAATTAGTTTAGAAGCATACTTGAAGTAGCATGCCTAATCTATGGGTGGCTAGGTACATTACAAAATGGTATCAGAGCTCCAGTTTTCAACACTAAGCCTGTATGGGGCGAGCAAGATGAACTAAAGAAAAATTTCACAAAGAATTGATTTCTAGGTGGCCAAATTTCAAGTTACAATGCGTCCATGGTAAAAATCTGAAGCAATTGCATGGAATTGGGAAAATTCCCCAATTTATATTGTTAAATTCATGAAAATTTTGAGAAATTTGGCCAAGTGGTGAGATATTCTTAATTCAATATCTATTCTAGCAAATTTAGACCTATAATTGGTTGAATTTGAAGTTACAAAGTTTCATGAGGGTGCTGAGAGAATACTTTGATTGTATTCTAAATATTAGGATGTGTAGCGGTTCGAGAAAGGAAGTTGAGGCCAAGGAGTCAACCTTGTAGTGGAGAGATCAAAGGTCGAGCATTTAAAAGATTGAGAAATCCTTCATTGGAGGGAAGTGGATCCACATAGGAGAGAAACCACAACATTCATTGATTTTGGATGCAATATTAGATCTGGGCCATTGGATCAAACCCAGATGAGAGGAGAGCACATGGTAAAGGAGGTCATATCCTAGTTGTTATATCTAAGCATAAGAGAACGAGAACCATTGATCAAATTTATCAGGCCATAAGTCTTGGCCAAAGCGGAGTGGATCTCAACCATATATCCAATCATGGAACGTGAGTCCTAGATCTCACAATTCAGAGATTCGACACTTCAGGAAAAAATGACCGTTGTGTCACCAGGAGGAGAATTTACCGAAGCTATGAAGTCCTAAAGTAAATCTACATCGTAGATCAATCGGAGAGTGAGATTCATTGGATCCTTGAGAAGTTTGGTGATTCTACACTTTAGGAGAAATTGGTTGTTGTGGTGTGGAGTGGAGAATTCCCCGAATTCCTGAATTCCAGAGTAAATCCTAACCATCAGTTGTTTGGTACACATGTCCGTAGATTTCCAATTATTCAGAAATTTGGCTATCCGAAGGATTGTGGGTGAAAGTTATTTTGTTGTGAAAAGTCTCGAATCTCTGAAGTAGGAGAGTCTCAGTCATAGATCTCTGCCCTTTGCCAATTCGATGTTCGACAATTCAAGAGTGTGGTGCTCGTCTAGAGAAAGAAGCCTTGAATCCTAAATATCGGAGTTAATCACAACCATTGGTTGTGGGAGGAGTTTGAGCCATCAATTTCAGTTTGGTGTTTGACTATTCGAGAGGTAGCATGTGTTGGAGTCAGGAAACTTCCAAAGTCCGAAGTCCTAGAGACCCAAACTTGATCTTAGTTTCAGATCAAGGAGCAAAGTGTGGACCATCCATTTGATTGATGATGTGTTGTACCTTTTGGACCCCAACCTGTTCTTTTTTTTGTTACATGTGGCACACATGTTATGGGTCCATGTCACCATAGGTGACAGAATCATTCCATGTCATCTCCAGGAGTACGGCCTCTAGGGGTGTCCAACGTCTGTACCAACAAAAGTTCCAAATAGCGAAGTTATGAATTCACCTAGACTGTCGATCGAATATTCCATCGGGACCTTTCTCAACCATTAGATCAAGAAGTGGAAGGATGGCATAAGAAATTCAACAAATATCACTCTGGGGAAGTGGAACAACTCAAGATTTGAAATGCCTTGTAGTCCCAGAGTATTAAAGTCTCGAACTAATTAAGGACCATCCATCCCAGTTCCTAATTAATTCATGATTGTTGATCTTGTTGAAACCTCCATATGGGGTGAGATCATCTAGTCGACAAGAGATCAAATCTCAATGATCTGATCTACTAGTGGAGTTAATATAAGTGTTCCACAAAGTTTAGTCCGGGAGAGTTGGAAGATTAAAATGGGAGAATGGCCAAAGGTAGAATTATGGAGGACTTGGTTCCAACACTGGTCTCATGATGATCCAAAAATGAAGGTATTACTGATAAATCACAAGTTAGTTTAATGCATTTTAGGCATCGGATCGTAAAGAATGTGAAATACATAAAGCTTATTATCTGGTTGCGGAATATCAAATGTGACTTTTACTTTATGCTTAATAATGAATAAAGTGATCATCCATTAATATCCATGTTACAAATGAAGAGAGTAGAAAAATAAAACAGAAAGAGAAATAGAGACAAGAGGTTGATAACGGAGTTCACCAATCGTTGGCTACGTCTTTGGGCCCACTTCCAAGTGGAGGACCTCTTTATTGCTCTTTAAAATGCTCAAAGTTATCTTAAAATGATCTTTGTTGTTACATTACATGCTTCATGTCTGCTATGCAAGACCTCCTTGCTCAGATTCATGCATGCACCATCAAAATCCTCTCAACAACATGAGAAAAACGCCTCTCAAAATATGAGAAAAAGCCAAAATTTACAAAATGCTCCTTCAAAACCCTGCATCAAAGAGTCTCATAAAAGCTTCAAAAAGATTGGTTTATATATATTTTGAGGCTCATATGAGGAATCCCAACTTCCCTCAAGATCTGGCCTCTTTTTGGGATCAAATCCCCCTTCAAATGGCCTCAAAATCCTCAAAAATCCATTTTCTGGACTAAATATCAGTCAGAAATCCCAAAAAATCATTAATATATGGTTTAAAAACCACTTTCCAGTAATATATGGGCTAAGCCCCCAATGGATGGGAACGTGCCCCCAAACAGGGTCACATAACACCATAAAACCATGGGTTGGGGCTTAGCCCCAACCCCCTTCCACCCACATAGTAATATACTACAATTTAAATAAATTTAAATGCATATTATTTAACAAGAGACATGTGAGGCACGTTGGCGTTAGTGTTCTCCTTAAGGTGCTTGGCTTGATGGGTGGTCTTGGGTTCAAAACCCATGGACCCCCAAACATTTTTAACACTTTCCATTCGACCTTGACTGGGTGCCACGTGGTTGCCCATGTCTGGGCCATGTGGCACTTCTTCATTTGCCAGCAAAGTGCCACATGTCAACCTCTGAGTGGATCTTCCATCCACATCTGCCCAGTCAACTGCTACCACTTGTCACACTACCATTGGTCCAAGTCTACATCATGAGGTGTCGTTGGTGATGTCATGCTGATGTCAGCATTGACTTTTTGCCAGTCCTTTGACTTTTTAGCTATTTGAGAAAATAGCCAGAGTACAATAACTCTCGCATACAACGTCTATTTGAGAAAGTAAATATACTGTCGGAATCAGGGCGACGAGACGGTCGAAATGGAATTGGTTTAATCCAATTATGAGAACTTTGATTTTTGAGCATTTTCTGAGCCTTGGGAGTCTCTTGGATCATTCCTCCCCACTTTGGAAGCTTTTGGACCACCAAAATTCTACTTTTACTTGGGCAAGAAGTGAGGGTACTGCCTCCCCACTTTGTCCTATATCATCCATCCTCTCCGTTGGGATAATGATCACCTGACTAATCACAACAAACATGAAAACTGAGATATCATTGTTTATCAAAGTAATCATTTCATTTATCACACAATCATCTACATTCGTTGTCGCACTTTGCAACCATACACCACTGAACAACAACAAACTAATCAATAATACTGAGTATGCAAATGAAAATGACAAAACATGCTTCCCCTTTTGAACAGGAACAATAATCAAATTATGCAGCTGAACCTTATGTTGTACCTCCGGTGACACTTCATAACTATTTGAAACATATGAAATCATCTCATGTTTAGCATCACTAGCTTCATGTTTTGTTACAAACACAAGTGTTAAAATTTTGCTTGCATTTACCATTTTTTTTAACTGCCCTATAGCTGCAAAAGACCTATCAGTTTTCATGTGATGAGCACGAACAATGTACTCTTTCCCATCTTTCTTGAAGCAATATTTATTATCCTCCCTGTAGAATATGGATTTCCTATCATAAAGGTATGGGCTTCCCAATACAATTCCACATATGTCTAGCGGCACTATATCAAGCTCTACTTCATCAACATAAGTAGAAGTGATTGCAAACTTGATTTTACATTGCTTGGTTACCTGTAAATTGTTATCACCACATATCCATCCCAATGGATATGGTTTAGGATGTGACTTAGTTTCAAATCCCAAGTTATTCACAACATCTTCACTGATTAGATTGTCTTGTGATCCACTGTCTACAAGAGTATCAACTTTAACATTATGTGTTATAATCCTTATGTGGAAAAGTTCATTCCTTTTACACTCATCATTTACATCAACTAATCTAGAAGAGCTAGAACTTGCAACATAATTTATACCTTGGATTCCCATTGCTACAACCTGTGTCTCATCACCGGAATCTGATCCAAGATCCACTTGAACTATCACAACTGTGGTCTTATTCCTTCCTTGATTGACATACTTCTTTTGCTTCATTTCAGGATGTAAGGTCCAACAATGATCTTCATCATGACCTACCTTCTTGCAATGCTCGCAAGTAGGCTTCTTCTTTCTTGTTGTGGCTGTCTTCTTCTCTTTCCTTTTCCCTGCATCCTTTCTTTGCCAAGTATCTGTAGAAACACTATCACCAACATTCCCTTTGCTAGATTCAATGTGAATGGCTTGTACACATACTTCGTCAAAGTTAGAAGGATTTAGCATAAGAATAGTGTGCTTAAGATAAGAGTGTAAACCACCGATATATTTTAGGAGTGTCTCTTGTGTATATAACGAAATACCCAAATTTCAATCTTTATTATGAAATATCTAAGTATATTCTTGTACACTTTGACCTTTTGATTGCCTTAAACATTCCCAATTCATCATTTCTTGTTGCATGTAAGCTAAAGGGTAAAACTGTTGTTTTAATGAAATAACAAAATCATTCCAGGAAGAGATTGTTTTACCACTTTTCTTAAGATCATCTCTAGTTCTGATTTCCCACCATATGAGAGCTATGCCTCCCAATTTGAGACTTGCTAGTTGAATCTTAGTTTCATCATCAACAATCTTTTGTATCCTACAATAGACTTCTAATTGTATCACCTAATTATCTATCTTTTCTGCATCTAATTCACCATCATAAGTGGGTAAATTAAACTTTACATCTAACTTTAATAACGACATATCAGAAGAACGATGAGTTTTTTTCTTATCCTTGGAGGAATGTACACTTTCTTCACTATTAGATGATGAGGATGAAGGAGAAGAAGGTTCTGAAGGTCCACCACCTCCAACTGCTCCTTCTGCTCTTACCGAAGATTCACCTTCTTCATTGCCTTGAAGCCTTTGTTGCCCTCTTTCATGACAAATCTCCTCCACCATGGCTTGCATCAATTTAAAGGCCTTGAAGAAATCATCTTCAATTTTGTAGGGACCCAATTTTCTTGGTGAAGACATCTCTTGCTTGTGCGGTCTCCTTTGAATCTTTGTGTCAAGAGCCTCAAGTTGGCCTTCTCCTCACTTGAGTTTTTCTCTGTTGAGCATGCAATGCTTGCAATTCCTGTCAAACCTTCACAACCAAATGCTCCAATACCATAAACTTGATCCAAAAATGAAGGTATTACTGATAAATCGCAAGTTAGTTTAATGTATTTTAGGCATCGGATCGTAAAGAATGCGAAATACATAAAGCTTATTATCTGGTTGCAGAATATCAAATGTGAATTTTACTTGATGCTTAATAATGAATAAAGAGATCAGCCATTAATATCCATGCTGAAAATGAAGAGAATAGAACATAAAAACAGAAAGAGAAATAGAGACAAGAGGTTGATAACGGAGTTCACCAATCGTTGGCTACATCTTCAGGCCTGCTTCCAAGTGGAGGATCTCTTTATTGCTCGTTAAAATTCTCAAAGTTATCTTACAATGATCTTTGTTGTTACATTACTTGCTTCATGTCTTATATGCAAAACCTCTTTTCTCATATTCATGCATGCACAATCAAAATCCTCTCAACAACATGAGAAAAACGTCTCTCAAAACATGAGAAAAAGCCAAAATTTACAAACTGCTCCTTCAAAACCCTGCATCAAAAAGTCTCCTACAAGCTTCAAAAATCCTGGTTTATATAGATTTTGAGCCTCATATGAGGAATCCCAACTTCCCTCAAGATTTGGCCTCTTTTTGGGATCAAATCCTCCTTCAAATGGCCTCAAAATCCTCAAAAATCCATTTTCTAGACTAAATATCAATTAGAAATCCCAAAAAATCATTAATATATGATTTAAAAACCACTTTCCAGCAATATATGGACTAAGCCCCCAATGGATGAGTGCACACCCCCAAACGGGGTCACATAATGCCATAAAACCATGGGTTGGGGCTTAGCCCCAACCCCCTTCCGCCCACATAGTAATATACTACAATTTAAATAAATTTAAATGCATATTATTTAACAAGAGCATGTGGGGCGCGTTGGTGTTAGTGCTCTCCTTAAGGTGCTTGGTGGGTGGTCTTGGGTTCAAAACCCATGGACCCCCAAACATTTTTAACACTTTCCATTCGACCTTGACTGGGTGCCACGTGGCAACCCATGTCTGGGCCACGTGGCACTTCTTCATTTGCCAACAAATTTCCACATGTCAACCTCTAAGTGGATCTGCCATCCACATTTTCCCAATCAATTGTTTCCACTTGTCACGCTGCCATTGGTTCAAGTCTACATCATGAGGTGTCATTGGTGAAGTCAATGCTGACGTCAGCATTGACTTTTTGCCATCCCTTTGACTTTTTAGCTGTTTGAGAAAATGGTCAAAGTACAATAACTCTCATATACAACGTCCATTTGAGAAAGTAAATATACCGCCAGAATCAACGCGACAAGTCGGTCGCAATGGAATTGGTTTCATCCAATTCTGAGAACTTTGATTTTTGAGCATTTTCTGAGCCTTGGGAGGCTCCTGGATCACATGATAAGGTAAATGGGTTGAGGCACAAAGGGCCTAGAAGTAGAAAATCCCTTGGACATTTGCGAACAAGCACCTGTGTAGAAGAAGAATGGAAAAGTGCTAGAGGAAGGTGGTAAAGAGTGAATACACCCATGGTTTCGAGTCATGGTCACATGGAAAGTGGGTTGAAGGAAGCATTGGGGCAGAGTTCAAATTTTGTACTAGTTAAAGAAGTTGTGAAATATTTCGACAAGATCCTATTGCAAAACAAAAGAAAAGGGGTTGAAAGTGATTTTTTTTTTGAAAAGCCATAACTTTCAGGTAAAATATCGAATTGGGACAAGATTACAGTCATTGGAAAGATGATTAAGAGGAGAATAACATGGAATTTTTATAATATGGAGAATGATAATAGATTTCTTCATGAATTTAAAATAAAAATGACATGTAGCATTTTTTGGAAATTTTTTCTTATAATATGTGTAATTCTAAGAAAATGATAAGAAAAAATAGGGGGTGTAAACACATCATTTCAGTTTAAGAATGCATATTCAAGAAATGGAAGAGGGAA
>SNQJ01S0027000.1:130315-155964 GCA_010110895.2 Picea sitchensis | reverse complement strand
AGTATATTCTTGTACACTTTGACCTTTTGATTGCCTTAAACATTCCCAATTCATCATTTCTTGTTGCATGTAAGCTAAAGGGTAAAACTGTTGTTTTAATGAAATAACAAAATCATTCCAGGAAGAGATTGTTTTACCACTTTTCTTAAGATCATCTCTAGTTCTGATTTCCCACCATATGAGAGCTATGCCTCCCAATTTGAGACTTGCTAGTTGAATCTTAGTTTCATCATCAACAATCTTTTGTATCCTACAATAGACTTCTAATTGTATCACCTAATTATCTATCTTTTCTGCATCTAATTCACCATCATAAGTGGGTAAATTAAACTTTACATCTAACTTTAATAACGACATATCAGAAGAACGATGAGTTTTTTTCTTATCCTTGGAGGAATGTACACTTTCTTCACTATTAGATGATGAGGATGAAGGAGAAGAAGGTTCTGAAGGTCCACCACCTCCAACTGCTCCTTCTGCTCTTACCGAAGATTCACCTTCTTCATTGCCTTGAAGCCTTTGTTGCCCTCTTTCATGACAAATCTCCTCCAC
The DNA here is from genome assembly GCA_010110895.2 of Picea sitchensis. Classification (NCBI taxonomy): domain Eukaryota; kingdom Viridiplantae; phylum Streptophyta; class Pinopsida; order Pinales; family Pinaceae; genus Picea; species Picea sitchensis. The sequence goes on along the minus strand of SNQJ01S0027000.1, from coordinate 155,412 downwards.
CATGGCTTGCATCAATTTAAAGGCCTTGAAGAAATCATCTTCAATTTTGTAGGGACCCAATTTTCTTGGTGAAGACATCTCTTGCTTGTGCGGTCTCCTTTGAATCTTTGTGTCAAGAGCCTCAAGTTGGCCTTCTCCTCACTTGAGTTTTTCTCTGTTGAGCATGCAATGCTTGCAATTCCTGTCAAACCTTCACAACCAAATGCTCCAATACCATAAACTTGATCCAAAAATGAAGGTATTACTGATAAATCGCAAGTTAGTTTAATGTATTTTAGGCATCGGATCGTAAAGAATGCGAAATACATAAAGCTTATTATCTGGTTGCAGAATATCAAATGTGAATTTTACTTGATGCTTAATAATGAATAAAGAGATCAGCCATTAATATCCATGCTGAAAATGAAGAGAATAGAACATAAAAACAGAAAGAGAAATAGAGACAAGAGGTTGATAACGGAGTTCACCAATCGTTGGCTACATCTTCAGGCCTGCTTCCAAGTGGAGGATCTCTTTATTGCTCGTTAAAATTCTCAAAGTTATCTTACAATGATCTTTGTTGTTACATTACTTGCTTCATGTCTTATATGCAAAACCTCTTTTCTCATATTCATGCATGCACAATCAAAATCCTCTCAACAACATGAGAAAAACGTCTCTCAAAACATGAGAAAAAGCCAAAATTTACAAACTGCTCCTTCAAAACCCTGCATCAAAAAGTCTCCTACAAGCTTCAAAAATCCTGGTTTATATAGATTTTGAGCCTCATATGAGGAATCCCAACTTCCCTCAAGATTTGGCCTCTTTTTGGGATCAAATCCTCCTTCAAATGGCCTCAAAATCCTCAAAAATCCATTTTCTAGACTAAATATCAATTAGAAATCCCAAAAAATCATTAATATATGATTTAAAAACCACTTTCCAGCAATATATGGACTAAGCCCCCAATGGATGAGTGCACACCCCCAAACGGGGTCACATAATGCCATAAAACCATGGGTTGGGGCTTAGCCCCAACCCCCTTCCGCCCACATAGTAATATACTACAATTTAAATAAATTTAAATGCATATTATTTAACAAGAGCATGTGGGGCGCGTTGGTGTTAGTGCTCTCCTTAAGGTGCTTGGTGGGTGGTCTTGGGTTCAAAACCCATGGACCCCCAAACATTTTTAACACTTTCCATTCGACCTTGACTGGGTGCCACGTGGCAACCCATGTCTGGGCCACGTGGCACTTCTTCATTTGCCAACAAATTTCCACATGTCAACCTCTAAGTGGATCTGCCATCCACATTTTCCCAATCAATTGTTTCCACTTGTCACGCTGCCATTGGTTCAAGTCTACATCATGAGGTGTCATTGGTGAAGTCAATGCTGACGTCAGCATTGACTTTTTGCCATCCCTTTGACTTTTTAGCTGTTTGAGAAAATGGTCAAAGTACAATAACTCTCATATACAACGTCCATTTGAGAAAGTAAATATACCGCCAGAATCAACGCGACAAGTCGGTCGCAATGGAATTGGTTTCATCCAATTCTGAGAACTTTGATTTTTGAGCATTTTCTGAGCCTTGGGAGGCTCCTGGATCACATGATAAGGTAAATGGGTTGAGGCACAAAGGGCCTAGAAGTAGAAAATCCCTTGGACATTTGCGAACAAGCACCTGTGTAGAAGAAGAATGGAAAAGTGCTAGAGGAAGGTGGTAAAGAGTGAATACACCCATGGTTTCGAGTCATGGTCACATGGAAAGTGGGTTGAAGGAAGCATTGGGGCAGAGTTCAAATTTTGTACTAGTTAAAGAAGTTGTGAAATATTTCGACAAGATCCTATTGCAAAACAAAAGAAAAGGGGTTGAAAGTGATTTTTTTTTTGAAAAGCCATAACTTTCAGGTAAAATATCGAATTGGGACAAGATTACAGTCATTGGAAAGATGATTAAGAGGAGAATAACATGGAATTTTTATAATATGGAGAATGATAATAGATTTCTTCATGAATTTAAAATAAAAATGACATGTAGCATTTTTTGGAAATTTTTTCTTATAATATGTGTAATTCTAAGAAAATGATAAGAAAAAATAGGGGGTGTAAACACATCATTTCAGTTTAAGAATGCATATTCAAGAAATGGAAGAGGGAAAGGGAGCTTTCAGCCATGAGAAAGAGGCCAAAGGTCAAAATATCAATGTTGGTAATGCAAAGACAAAATCTAGTTGACACAAGCACAAAGGGTAGCAAGAAACATTGATAGAGACTGTGAAAATAATGAAAATAGAAGTGCAGAGTTACAAACAAGACAATGAGAGACTGATGAGAGAACAAAATCAAATAAATTCTCAAATGATGAAAATCTTAAATCAGTTGCAGAAGAAAACAAAGAATGGATCAAACTCAAAATAGGAGGAAGAGGGAAGATGTTACAAAAGAAGAGATGACCACAAAAGATATGGTTATTCAATAAGTTCTAGAAGAACTCATAGAGATCACTCACCCCCCTACTCATCAAGGAAATTTTATGCATCTGAAGATTCCATAAGTAGTCTAGAGGTGTCTCTTGTTAGGCACCAAAGAAGGATACATGAATTAGAAAATTTACAAAGAGAGCTAAGGAAGCTTAATCTACCATCCTTTGATGGCGAAAGAGGAAGGGAAGATGATATTGAAGCATGGTTTCTTGGACTCAGGAGGTATTTTCAATTGCATAACTACTCATCAAACCTAGAAGCCAGAATTTCCACATACCATTTACATGGGAAAGTTTTTATGTGGTGGGATCAACTGAAGCAAGTTGAGCACATTAATGAGAGTAGGATCACTTGGAAGAAGTTCAAGAAATATTTTCAGAAGGAGCACCTTTCATAGCACTTCTATGACAAGAAAATGTAGGATTTATTTGAACTCAGGCTGAGAAGCATGGCCATGGAAGAGTATGAAAAGAAGTCCATGGGGTTGCTAATGTATGTAGGGTTTATAAAATATGATAGGGTAAAATTACAGAGGTTTTTTGGTGGACTTCCATCCTTTTATAAAGAGAAGATTCAATATGATGAACCTAGGACTTTGACTGAGACCACTAGGAAGGATAAGCACCTGTATGAGAAAGGCAAGGGCAGAGAATCCATGTAGAAATATTGGAAGGATAAGAAGAAGGAGAAATCGGATCAGAGAAAGAAAGGATTCAAACCTCCTTTCAATAGAAATATCCCAAATAAAAATCATCCCATCCAGTATGCTAAGGATGAATCCAAGAGAGAAGACTCCTTGGGAAAATAAATATTTATACATATAAGTATTGGGTTGATTGCATAGTTTATTTTTTGATATTAATACATATGATTAATGTATGAATTAGAATCATTCCTATGGAAAATATAATTGATACATATAAATGGTTATAAAAATGTTTCTCTTGATGATTGATATAGGTACACATTGATATGGTCAGACTCGAGAGGTTACCCATGGTAGTGAAATGCCAATGTGGATGCATTGCGTATGATATAGCCAACAACTATGCAAGATTGCAAGGAAGAGGATGGAATTGCAAGAAAAACTAAAGAATGAAGGCATGGATTTCATTATTGAAAAGAAAAGAAAGAAGAACATCGAGGATGATGTTATTTTGAAGGGGGTAAGTAATGTAATACCATGGTTTAGAACCCTTTTATTATAAATGTATATGTAATGATAAAATGGATATACATTGGACATATATGTTCTAAGTACAAAATGACCATAGATATTATAAATATTTACATTGATTTATAATATAAAAATCATAACAATTTGTTGAGGGGTCTGAGATCCCTTTAACTCAACAGCAGGAACCAAACTTGCCTAAGAGCCCCAATTAGACTCGTAAGCATTTGATGAATGGTAAGGTTCTCCAGATTTGTGATCTGGCTGGGTTTATCGATGGGATTTAATTGTGATTGAAAGATATGTCATTTCTATTAAGCCTTCTCCTTAGGCTAGGGAGTTCTCTTTTTGGTTCTTTTTCTAACTTTATAACACAAGGAAGATAAAACTCTAGACTAGATGATAGAGAGAAGCTAACTATGTGTTTTGGGGGTAGGCTAGGTTTCAGATAACCTTTACCCTAACATGCAAATGAAGAATATATAAACAACTTCAAGCTAGCATTAATGACATTTTAATTAGTGGACATTCAACATCGTCTAAGATAATAGTTAAAGAAAAGAAAAATACATATGATAAGAAGTTAGTGCAAGAAAAGTAATTTCCAATAGTCTATTATCAATCACAGGTTAACACAATCGATTTCTAGTCACCAATTAGAATAAAACAATTGTTACAACATCATAAGATAACTTTAAATACAGGCATAGCAAATCTTATTCAACAAAGCAACAAATATTTAATTCGAAGACAGTGATAATCCTCCTCGGTCTAAACACAGTCATGCCTTAGATGATAGAACTTGATCAATTTGACACTTAAGCATTGTAATATTGCCAGAGATTTGATCAGAGGTTCCATGAGCTTCCTCACTAGACCCGTGATCATGCTTGAAGTCTGTGAAATATCTATTTTTCATTCCAGGTATTTCTCTTCATGTTGTTTAACAATATCTTGCAAGTCGGTGAAATCCTCTGGTGGACCAAACTATGGAAAATTAATTCCCCTTATTTCTAGGTTCATTTTCTCCCATCTTTTCTCGCATTCTACCCACCTTTCTTGCATTTTTCGTTGAGGCTCTTGGACCATGGAAACCTAGTGTTCGACTGCTTTTTGTATTCAAGTGATGATACTATCCGTCAACACTCGGATACCATGCTCCTCTGAATCACATCCCTTATTTATTTCACTGATGTAGTCGATTCGTTCTAAGGCCTGATGTGCCTTTTCAAACCACCATTGCATACATTTGTAGGTCACCATCCCTATTAAAGTATCTTCTTAAAGATCGACTACTCGAGTGATGAAGAGGTCTCTTTCTCTTCTGAATTTCCCATATGTTTCTTGGAACTCGCTCTTTAAGAGTACCACCTCCTGTGTCGAGTTCTGGTAGTACTCAGCCTGATGACGAAGATGTTCCAATTCTTTTCTCATGGTAGTTGCCTCCTCTTCATCCTTATTTTCTCTGTCAACTGTGGCATCTGTTATGGCCATTCCATATCCAATGAGTTCGGTCATCTTATCATGATTTGTGTCAAATAGTGTTTCTTTCGTGGTTATGAACAAAGTGTTATCTAAGGTGAGTTTTATTTTCTTGACCATATTTTTCATCATGAATTTTCTATTCCTATCATAATCAATTTCCCGTATGTCGGTGATTTCATCTACAGGCTCCGGAATCTGTTGATATCTTGAGGAAAATGTGTTTCCTATGCTTCCTGGTGTGTAGAGATGCTCCATGGTATCTCCCCGTGTTTGTTTAATGGATAGGCCCGCTCGGCTCCTTGTCAGGGGATTTTCTTGGATGCTCTATAGGATGGTCATCTTGCTTGGCTTCAATGATCAACTACGTTTTCACTCTAGATGAGGGAGTAGGTAGAAGATCAGTACCTATTGAAGGTTTAGATGGTGGGGTGCCAATTTCTGGTAGCTTCATTGTTCCTCCTTGTTCATCCATGTCCATGTCATATTTTGAGATGGCACCATGCGGATGAGTCTCTCATGTCGGATGTGTTTCTAGTGAACTGATAAATTCAGCATCAGTAGTGATTATGGTGTCTTGGCCGCCCTCCCAAGGTTCCAGTATAATTTCATCAAGAGCCAAAGAAAATACTTCTCTTGGGCTTTCCTTATAGGTGATTACAACTAGAGATATTTTTGAAAACTCTGAGCCTTCATCATCATCATATATAGTGATTAGGTCCACAAGAATGGATGGCACCCCTGTTCCACTTGATACTCCTGCTAGCCTTTGTTGAACTGCAGCTGTTATCAGGGATCTCACCTAGATAGTTTCTTCCTTATTGGAAATTTTTGTTGGTGGGGCAGAACTTAAGCCATTTGTCTCTACCTCCTGGTCACTGATGTTGATCAGGGTTATCCTTAGTGGTTCAATCAAAGGGTTAAGTGGGGGATCTTGTTATGCCCTTTGTATGGCTCTTTGGTTGTCTTCTAGTAACAACATCCCCCTCCTTCGTCCCTCTACTACTTCTACTATTCTTCTTTCGTCTCTTACCATGAGAGATTCTTGAGTTGTCTTCTCTATTTTCTCAACCTAATCATCCACGAACATCCCTTTGAACTTAGTCATATTCGGGTTGACCCTTCTTTGCAGTACTTCCTCCTAGACATGGGCTCCTTCAGTGAAGATTTTGTCTTCAAAATAATCATGAGCATACGTCTAATAGGAAGATACTTGTGCCACGTGATGGGGAACTAAGCCCTTGGGATCGTTCTTGCGAAAGTGACTTGTATGAAACAAGTACTCGATTTGATTCAACCCCTCTTGTTTCACATGCGCAGTGTCTCTGACCATGTAAAATCCTATGTGGAAACTATAGGGAATGAAATCTCTCTTCTTGTCTTTGACCAGGGAGGCATTATAGGCTTGAAATATGGTATGGTAGTAGATATCCCCCAAAATGAGGTGATCTGGGACATGAATAGGGAGGAGTTTGGGTGTGCCAGTAGCTCCAAAAACTCTAATATAAGTGCTAGTTTCTTCGAAGTAATAGTGGCCAACTTTTTCTATCATCTTCTTATCCGCCATCGAAATTCGAGGGCACTCTTTTATAAAGATGATGAAGTAAACCTTGGCTAGGAATTCATTGCATATTAAAGAATATGATCTCTTGTATCTATTTTCCCACAATATGTTGAAATAGACATGTACAGGCAATTCAAAAATATGCCAGATCAAATTCATACCTGGAAAAATGTTCCTTGTGCAAATTACATCCAACAAGTAGGATGACATGTAGAAGGTCAGAACCTCTCCTTCCTGTTGGTTGTGGAGCCTGATTATCTTCCTGATTCAGAGGTCCTTGCTTTCAGCCGTGTTTATAACCCATGAAATATTTATGTAGAAGGTCAGAACCTCCCTTCCCTGCTGGTTGCGGTGGAGCCCCATTATCTCCCCTGACTCAGAGGTCTCCGTTTTCACTGTTTATAACCCATGAAATATTTACACCCTAGAAGTATGTACATTCTTCAACGCATGGGAGTGAAAAGGGGGGTTACCACCTTTTCAGGGTCCGGGGGGGCTATCCCACCAACTAGGGGGTTTGGGGGCAAGCAACCCCCCAGCAGGGGTTCGGGGCAAAGCCCCCGAAGAAAAAAATTGCCTTGTAAAAGTATATTGTTTCATTGTAATCTAACTGCTCATTATAAGGTCTATCTAACCAGAGATTATGTTGTGGCTTTACCGAAGGAAACCCTCTTTATGAGGGAAATGTATCACGGCTATGGATGGTGGTGAATATTGTATTCGAGAGGAGACTGAGAGAAAGAAGAGGAAGTTACATCGGGTTTTGTTGTAGGTTGCATCCCTTCATTTGCTGCATAATAATAAAGGAAGGACATAAAAATTTATCTAGTGGACGTATCCAACACTAGGTGAACCACATAAACCTGTGTCTCTCTTGTATTGTGTGTCTTCTGTGTTTTGTTTCTACATTTGTTTTATTTTATTGCTTCGCGGTCCTGTTTTTCTAACACTTTGTTTGGTGTCTGAGCCTGTGAAATATTTATACTAAGCTGAAATTGAATTTTGTCCTTGAAATTTCCACGGTGTATGCTAAGGGAATCCATGCCTCTAAAAATTTGGAGCAATCCTTTTATCCATATAAGCGACATATTAACGCCATCAGAAACATGTATAACTCTCGGATATGTACTGTGTTGTACCATCCATTGCTCCTATTTGTGAATTTCTTGTCTTCTTTCCACCATGAGGCTAGCAATCGGCTGGTATCATGAACCTCATAGAACTTGACCATGAAGTCTGTGTTTATCCTTTCCTCCAGCTCTCTAAGTTTGTAGTACTTCTACACCTTCATTGGAAGGAAAACACCAACACACTCACCTTGTTCATTGTTGATGGTGCACTTCACTGTGTCGGCATGGTCAATTATCCATCCCAAGGTCTCGATGCAGGGTAGAACTGCGGTCTGGCTAGCCACCCTATGTAGATTTGACACCTGAATGTTTGGAAACACCTCATCATCCAATATTCAAACATCTGGATTTCTATGAGGCGTGAACTCAAGTTAGTCCTCCTGACTAATTTTGTTGTACAGGTCATCCCAATGCGGGAGCACCAATTTAAACCTTGTGGTCTCTTATTTGTCACAGAACACTGGAGGCTGGATAAACTTCTTCTTGGTGGACATGCGGATAACCGATTTCCTCTTTAAGGTGAAATCCAACTACGTTGTAGCACTCGGTGTATATCCTTCCCTAAACTCTGGTTCCTTTAGTTTGGGCATCCTTAGGGAGCACCTGGTTGTCAGATTTCTTGGAGGCATTTTCTACAAACAGACAGAGTGAGATACCAACCTCTAAAAGTATTATGGATGCAATTGAAAATGTAGAAATGATGAAGAGAATGCATATCTATTCCTTGCACAAGATTAATCTGGTTTAGAGTTAAATATCGGTTGTAAGATCTTCGACGTGCTCTCTTGCTCCTTCGACTGCTCCAGGGAATAAAATATGTGTGCAAAAAATGACGCATTTGAATATGTCTTTGTAATTTAAATGGAGAGCATACTTACCTTGTAGAATGAGTTCTTAAATTCAAGGTTGTAAATGCGCCCTACACAATCCATCACTAAAACCGAACCATGCTCGGAATTAAATGCAATGCAAACTACCAGCACATGAGCAGGTTACTTCATAGTTCATTGATGGATTCGAACTTCTATTGTTTAGTCGGCATGTAGAATAGTAACGTGGGCTAATCGAAGCATTAATTGGCCTCTTAAGTAACAAAATCCGATCTTATCCCTGCTGAAAGTATCCCATCAAACTATCGAGCCTTCTTGTATTTTAAACACTGGTATGATTGGGGTCGGGGGAAAAAGGTACGCTCTTGAAATGGAAAAAAAGTGTAGAGAAGCTAGGATAGTCTATGTAGAATGTGGAAGGATCGATGAAAACCCCCGTCATATTATGTCCTATCAGTCTGTCGATAACAAATGAGTGAATCAACGTCGTCGCTTTTCTTAAAAATTTTCTTTTTTCATTGATAACTTTAGCCGAAATATCTGATGCTGACCCAAAAATTTGTACAATGCTGATGTAGAAATGTTGACTTGGAGATATGGAAACGACACAGGGAACATCAAGAGATGATGTAGGGAAAACAAGTTGCGTCGTAAGAACTGCTTACACGACAAAGACACATGGCGGTTGATTTCAACCTTTCCATGGGAAACATTCCTTCGAAAACATTTATTCCTTTAGAAATATGTCTGGTTTCCACAACTTGTTCTACCAACGTCGACGTCGTAATGAAAATTGGTGATCGACGATCTGCAAAGCGTTAAAGTGAAAATTTATGCATTTTCATCTCTCGAATTTTTTCGATGTTGAAGGGTATTGATGATGTTAAAGACTATCTTATAGGGAAAATTTCATCAATTGATGATTGTTAAAAGTTTTAAATCATGTACCTTTCGGTCCTATCACGTATTGTTACTTAGAAAAAAAATCAATCCATCAAAACCAAAACAAATGGTTGATGGTAAGTCTTAATGACACAAAAGAAAGAAAATCCATTCATACATGATACATAATCTGACTTAGAAAAATGAAAAGTGGTACCCAAAAGGAAAAATATTTCGAAAATACTTTTAGGGTGTGTTGAGTGCTCAACAAATGGCAATTATCTAGGAGAAAACAAATTATTTTTTCCTTCCTTCGGGCTTAGTGCTTGCAAAAATATGATTGAGAAACCATCTGGCTTTGATTTCAACAGAGCCTATCCTATCAATGCGTACACAACTTCCCAATTTTCATGAATTTGGATCCACATATGGAGTTCATCCCTTTTTCCACCTCTGTTCCTCTTTACCGTGACCCATGCCCTTCTTTGACAATTGTCGGTTAAGGCATCCACTAGCTTGAGGCCATTTTTTGGTTATCATTATTCCCTTGCTATGGTCTCGCTCCACTGCTAGCAAGGATCCATAGCCCCAACGAAGTCACCCCAATATCACAGACCTTTATCTTCCACCAACGAGCATTCATAGCCCCGACTGATTTATCTGCATACCCTCTTAGACTTTGCACTCCTTTTAATATAGATCATTTTCTTCCGGAAGAAATGTCGTGAGTGAGTCAGAGAGGAGGACATATGTTATTGGCAAGGTGAAACTGTTAAGGTGAATCCTTTCCTATCTCTAGTTAGAGGTACATGTGATCCTTTCCAACTAGCCATCATTTCCTTTGGGCTTTACCAGACCACTAGGCGAATATTTCATCACTTACCAAGGTAGTACACTTGAAAAGACAAGATGTAGATCTTCTTTGAAATTTTTTGTATGTTCAATATCTCTTATTTTGCATGCTAGTTCAGGTCATAAGAAGAGTTTGCTCTACTATATTTATTAAAATCAACCACTTCTTTACAAAACACAACTTAATTAAAGAAAATAACAAGCAAAAGAAAGAAAAGAAGGGGTATTAGCAATCAGTCTCCCCTAAACCCACACACTCATTTTGATCAAAATGTATGCTAAAAAGAAAAAGAAACTCAAACAAAACATCAAAAGACATTTTTTTTAGGAGAAGTATTGTTTTAGGGCCTGGATGTTTATCGGGAGGGTGTCAGACTCACCCCTCAATTTTTTCAACTGGTATGTGCCTGCTCTGATCTTCTTAGCCACCTGAAAAGGTTCCAACCATAGATTTTGGAACTTTGAGTGTTTTCCTTTGGACTTGTTTGCTTTATCCCACTTTAAGACTAGGTCTCCTACTTCAAAACTTTTTTCTTTGACCTTATTTTTGTCAAACCATCTTTTAATTACCTGTTGATGAGAGGTGAACTTAAATTTAGCATTTTCGCTTTCTTCATCCAACGTGAGAAGGGTATCAATCCTTTGTTGTAGAGCGGATGAGGGATGACCTCTTGATTCCTGGGAAAGCTATAAATATAGAAGGTACAATCTGTTTGGGAGAATGGCTTCTTTCCCATATGCCAGAAAGTATGAAGAGTTTCCTATGGCTTCTTTAGGTGTCACTCTATCAGCCCAAAGAGCATTATGAAATGCATTATGCCAACTTCTTTAATTTTCAACAAATGTCTTTTTTAAAATTTGCACCAGATTTTTATTAGTTGACTCTGCTACTCCATTCCCTTGTGGATAATACTTTGCAGAATATCTTATTGTGATCCCTTTATCAAGGGAGAATTATGTCAAACATGTGGAAGAAAAATAAGCAGCATTGTCAAAAATGAGGACAAAAGGCATCTCAAACCTTGTTATTAGTCGTTGTTCTAAAAATTGGATCACTACCTTTTCATTAATGTGTGTGAGAGGGATAGCCTTTTTCCACCTTGTGAAATAATCTATTGCAATCAAGATACACTTATGTTGTGTCAAAGAATCTAGAGTAATTTCTCTTATGACATCTATTCCCCATTACTCAAAAGGTATGGATATGGTCACCGAATAGAGTGGAATGGCTAGTCTCTTTTCCCTATCGGTGCTCATTTGACCATATTTACATTTCCTGGCATATGCATGAGAATCTATGAACACAGTGGGCCAATAATAACCAACCCTTAATATTTTGTGAGACGTGGTTTCTCTTGCAAAATGTCCGTCTATCGAGCCATCACGGATTTATTTGAGTACCTTTTCTACATAATTATGTTCAATACATCTAAGGAGTATTCCATCGTAGTTTACACAGAAGAGCACATAATTTATGAGGCGATATTGAGCAGATTTTAACATAAGGGCTCTCCTTTCTCTAAATTTTAGGTTTTCTAGATGAGTTCCATGCTGCAGGAGATAAAACTAGTTTACATACCAGGATTCTTTCCCGAGAGGTACGTATAAGGCTTATCTACACCATAAGGATAGTTCATTTTCCCAATCGAGGTCTTCCGTGTTGATCAGACCTTGGGCCTCAAAAGCCAGTTTATACAATTCTTGTCCTTTGAATATTTTGGTAGGTTTTATCTCTATATCAAATTCTTGAACGACTTCCATCCAATTTCCCCTCCTTTCCACTTGACCAAGTACTCATAGTAATACTTTCTCCTAGTCTTATTGGAAATATTCTAATCAAGAATTATTTCCATCTGCAATTTCTTGGTTGTAGGTAGCTACTTCATCCACTAAACATCTTCATTTCCATCTCCATCTTCTGTTGTAGATTCTTTCTAAGGGTACATGTCTGCAACATCAAATAATGGAGATATTCTAATATCTAGTGGTAACTCTATTTCATAAGCATTTCTTGAAAACTTCCTCAAAGTTTTACAGGGTCCTATTTTCTTCAATTTCAGCTTGTTACACTCTCCCCTTGGGAATCTTTTTTTTCTCATACGTGCCAACACTTGGTCTCCAATTTCAAAATTAACTTCTCTTCTTTTCTAATTTTACCTCTTCTTATACCTATGACTGATGTCTTGTAGTTACCCATTGACTTGTTCATGTAGCCTCTGCATGTCTATAGCAAAATCTTCTACATCTTCACTTCTCAACTCTTCTTTGCACAAACTTCTAAGTTTGGGAACACCTCTTGGATGCATTCCATACATTATTTGGAATGGACTCTTTCCTATTATCCTATTAGGTGAGTCATTATAAGAAAATTAAACTTGTGGTAAAACTTGATCCCGGTGACTCTTATGTTCATTAACTAAACTCCTCAACAAATTACCCAAACTTGTATTTACTACTTCATTCTTCCCATTGGTTTGAGGGTGATAGGATGAACTAAATGATAATTTGTGCCAATCTTTCTCCAAAAGGTTCTCCAGAAATGTCCAATGAATTTAGTGTCTCTATATGAAACTATATTTCTGGGAAATCCATGTAATCTTATAATTTCTTCAAACAACAAGTTTTCTATGTGTGTTGCATCATTAGTATTGTAACAAGGTATAAAGTGTGCCATCTTAGAAAATATATCAACAACCACAAAAATTGAATCACTACCCCTTTGTGTTCTAGGTAAACCTAAAACAAAGTCCATACTTATAACATCCCATGGTTTGTCTGGTATAGGCAATAGCTGATATAAACCTATATTTTGTTTCTTTCCTTTTGCATACTGGCAAATTCTGCACATGTCAACAAATCGCGTCACATCATACCTCATACTTGGCTAGAAATAAGAAGAATTTAATTGGGAAAATGTTTTGTCATGGCCAAAATGACCAGCTAATCCCCCATTATGTTTTTCTTTCAGCAAATTGTCCCTCATTGAACACATTGGAATGAATAACTATGAATTCCTTTGAACAACAATCCATCATGTATCATGTACTCCATCCAAGGAATCTTATCCCTCATTACTGGATTTTCACATGCCTCGTAAGTTGTCTTGAAGTCCAAATCTTCTTTGTACATCTCCTTTAGATGCTCAAATCCCAATGTACTTACTTGAAATTCCTGCAAAATTAAACATCTCCTTCTCAAATCATCTACAACCTTATTACCATTCCCACTAATATGATTAATAAAAAAAAGTAAAATTTTGCATGAATTCTATCCATTTAGCATGTTTTTGGTTCAAATTATCCTACTTGGTTATGCATTGCAAAGCATGGTTGTTAGTGTACAAGATAAATTCTCTAGGCATAAGATTATGCCTCCATTTCTTCAGGGCATGTATCACTACATAAAACTCTTTGTCATAAGTTGAATATTTCTTCTTGGCATCATTCAACTTCTCACTAAAATAGGCAACTAGTTTATCTTCTTGACTTAGGACATCACCAATTTCTACCCCACTTGCATCACATTTGAGTTTAAAAGGATTTTGAAAGTATGGAAAAATCAAAACTGGTTTCTCTATAATCTTCTCCTTTAATAGTTTGAATCCCTTTTCAACCTATCTTGTCTAATTAAAAGACTGTTGTTCTTTCCTTATAGTATCCACTATAGGATCACAAACACTACGAAAGTTTCTAATACATTTCCCATGAAAACTTATTACCTCATAAAAAGACTTTGGATAAGTCCATTATTTTATAGCTCTCACCTTCTGTGGATCTATCTTCAATCCCCCTTGAGAAATCACAAATCCCAAGTAAACCAGTTATTTCCTCATAAAGGAACACTTTTTCATATTTATTAAAAGATTTTCCTGCTACAATCTCTTCAAAACCAACTTCAAACATCTCAAATATTCCTCTTTAGTTTTGTTGTAAACAAGTATGTCATCTAAATAAACAATCACAAAGTTACTAATGAAATATTTAAGCACCTCATTCATTAATCTCATGAATGTTCTAAGAGCATTTGTCAATCCAAAAGGCTTGAAAATACATTTGTATAGTCCCTCATTTGTTTTGAAGGTTGTCTTCCACTCATCTCCTTCTCTCATTCTTATCTAATGGTAACCACTTTTCAATTCTATCTTAGAAAAATAATTTGCTTCACTTAAACAATCCATCAAATCATCCATTTTGAGAAAGGAAAATCTATACCCAATAGTTATTTTGTCAATTTCTTTGGAGTCTGTACACATTTTGTAGCCACCATCCTTCTTTGCAATTAACACAATAGGTACAACACATGGAATTAGACTCTCCCTGATCAATCCTTTGTCCAACACCTCTTGAATTTGCATTATGATTTCTTCATTTTCCCTTGGTGTCAACTTGTATGCAACCTTGTTTGGAAAACTAGCTCTAGGGATTAGATCAATATGGTGTCTAATAATTATGATAGGAGGAAAAGTATCAAGTAATTCATAAAATTCTATGTCAGCAAATTCATCTAACAATGATTGAACTTCAACAAGTAAATCATTATAGTGGTTCTACTGAGAATTACTCTCGGCTTACCAACAACAACAAATTGCATTTCTTCTTCCTTCTTGACCTCCTGCAAAACCTCCATCCCACTCATGAGTAGTACACTTGGGCCATCTTCCTCCTTAGATCCTTCATGTTTTAGTGGTACTAGTACATGTTTGTTCTCATTCTTCTCAAGGGTATATGTATTCTTTCTCCCATCATGTATTTATTTCCTATCATATTTCCATGGTCTCCCCAAAAAGACACGACAAACATCCATAGGCATAACATCACACAAAATTTCATCCTTATAGCTACCAATTTGAATTTATACTTTTCATTTTTCACTTACCATAATTTGATGTCTCGTCTCCAACCAAGACACCTTGTATGGAGTAGGATGTGTCACCTTTTCCAGTCCTAGTTTCTCCACCATTTCAGTAGAAACCAAATTATCTGTATTTCCATTTTCACTGACCACCTTGCATACTTTTCCTTTTGATTTGCATGTGGTCCTGAACAAATTCTTTCTCTGTGCTAGTTCATGTGTTTCCTTCTCTTATTTTATTAAAACTCTCTTCAAAATGAGTTCTTCTCCAATATCAAGAGTCTCTTCTTTTAATTATGATTATGATGTATTTTCTCGAGCTTCTACAATGTGATCTCCTATGGGGTTTTCTGATTTTTTTTCCAGGACAATCCCAAGACATATGCCCTGTATTTCCACAAATATATCACTTGATATCTCTACCTCTGCCTCTTGATAAGAATCTTCTTCCTCTGGATTCTCCTCCTCTTGGGGATTAACTACTAGAGTTGGCTACTTATTCCTTTGTATTTTGAAATCTCCCCCTAGATGATCCCTTTCCTCTACTTGGGATTCTTCCTCTACCTCTTTGGCTCTATTTTCTATCCAATTTCTCTTTTACTTTTAGGGAAAACTGATAGGTATCTTCTGTTGTCTTCAAAGCTAGGAGACTAATTTCATCCTGAATTTCATACCTTAATCCATTGATATACCTAACAACTTTATCAGCATCATATTCTACATGACCTGCCATGATATTTAGTGTGTATATCTCTTCAGTGTATTCTTTCACTGGCATAGCCTTTTGTCTCAAATTTTGCAATTTTATGAACAGGTTTAGTTGATAGTATTGCGGCATGAATTTGGCCTTGAACTTGGATACCATTCTATACTAGATCTTAATTTTGGATTTTCCTTTCCTACTCCTATCATCCTATAACTCATCCCACCATAAGTTTGCATATACTTTCATCCTAGTTACAACGTGCTTGAATTTCTTCTCTTCACCTAAATCTTCATAATCAAAATACTTTTCCATTGCATTGAACCAATCAAGCAATTCTTCAACAATTAAGTTCCCCTCATACATTGGAAATTCCATTTTAGGTCTGGCCCCTACCTTTGTAACCAACCTTAACAATTGTTCTTCAGTTTTTTCACCTCATGGGGCTTTTCCTTCTTCACTAGAGTTGGTGTCTTCAACCTCATTAAAATATCATGTACCAAGATCTCTCCTCTTAGCTGCTTCCATGGCTTCCATCCTAGACTGAAATTTTCTTAGTTCATTCTGCAACTCTGTAACTACTCCCAATGGGGGCCTACCTCTTCTAGGAAACATGATTTCTAAAGACAATATTCATCCTAGATCTAATACCACTTGATAGCCTAATTGGACCAATTCCCAAACAAAACAGACTTTGGGCCTTCAAAGGTTCTAATCCCTGAGCTTACCTCTATGACATATGACTTATGGCTCAAATATGTGGGCTTAATATATTCTTAGCATCGAGTCTTTATCCATACGACCCTTTCTCTCATGTATCCAATGTTATGACCAAGATCTTAAAAAAATGGCACTAAACTTATTTCATGCCTCGCTTGTGAACCAATGTTGATGTCTTAATCAAACGATGGGATGAACGGTCCTCATTATTTCGCAACTCCAACAAATAAATTTGTTAATGATTCAATGAAATGTGAGACAACTTGGGAGAAACACGTAGCCCAATCAATCAACGCTCCATATTAATTCACAAATTCGCTTGGACATTAAAATTTACACACTTTCATAGGAGAAATGGCTCTCCACCATTGATTCTCCTGTCTTAATCCCGATCCAAATGATGTGGATGTAATCTCTCATTCAATCAATGAGGAATGAATATCATTGATATTAATATGATCAACGATCAATGGATGTTCTCGATGTTTTATTATTCTTTCTTGGGTATCGATCGATGGTTCCAGTTATCCCTATTCCAGATTGAACGACTAGGAATTGAAGTTCCTATAAAATGCAAGTTAACCCTAATTTTATTCTTTCATTTCCATAAATTGAAGTAGAACTATCTCAAGCTCTCTATATTCAATACACACAATCTCACACTCTCGAAACCTTAATTCAAAACAATTACACAATAATATAGCTCAAATGATCTCTCATATGTATCTAACAACCAAATCCCAATCAAATCTCAACAAATCCTCAAATTCCTGACACTCTGCTAAAAAACAACCACATAACACACCTACTACAACTAAATTCGATCTATATGCCTTCTAGAGACACCTTGAACTAATTATTACAAAGGAAAAATGAAAATTAAGGGAACCAACCCCCTTTATTAAATGTTTTGACCCCCTTAGGGTCAAAATTCAACATTTCACTTGATGCTCCTGCATTATTTCCATAATAGGTGCAAGTTGTTACCACATTAGTTCAACTAAAAGCTTCGGGATGGGTGGTGAGCATGCATGTTTGAGGTTCAAATATTTACGACGCGCCCAACACCGTTTCTTGGATAACCATCCTCTTGCACAAATGTAGTTAATGTGAGGGATTGTTTTTCGTAGTCTAAATATTTTACACATATCCTCTTCCTTGGACCTTTTTCAAACTTGCTTTTAGCCTTGTTGAGAGAATCACTATATTCTACAACAAACTCAATAATGTAGCCTTATTTCACTCGATCGAACCAAAAATAAATATCACGAGTCCACTTTTTATATAGCACCATCAAGTTATCAAGTGTGGCTTGATCCCAAACTATTGGATCCAATGGAAATGCAATCGAATTGATAGAAACTTCCCTCCTTATCCATTCATGCAACAGACAAGGAAATTTCATGAATAAGAGCTCATGCATATCCAAGTAATGGTATATTCCTTTCCATTCCTTTGTGTTCACCCTCAATCCTTGTGTCTCACAAAGGAAACATTTGTTTTCTTTATCTTCTATCCATTCTTGAGTCTCCTCCTTAGAAGGATTTCAACTCATTTTACTTTACCTTCATCGATCTCGTCAAGACTTCAGGTCCAACAACAGAACCATTTGTTGGGCGCTTTTAGTCAATGCTTGAGCAAGTCCCTTCCTCCTTAATGCTGGGGATTTTTAGACCCTTGGTTCGTTCATATATATCCAACAAAACCCCCAAATGATTACATGTTTGTGTGTTTATAATGAAGAGTGATAATAATTCATAATGAAATGTTTTCAAAAAAACGTTTTTTTATTACGGATACTCGATTACATATAGTATAGGTTTGGTGGATAAGATCATATACTATATAATTCTACTTACTTATTATCCCTACCTAGGGCCAAGACTATAGTATTCGATTAATCCTTGACCATCCATTAGTTTGTCTTTGATTACAAATATTGTTCTTTCTATCCAATGTTGTACATATGCTTAAAAAAAATAATTATTTTTTCATAATATTTAAATTACTTTTATCACACATCTGAATGGATGACCAATTTGATGTCTTTTGGATAAGCTCTAAGGGAATTCATTTTTTTCAATCTTAGGTTAACCTTTAAGTTTTGAATTTTAACCACAAAACATGCACACAATGCAATTTGTTTCCACACATAGATAACCTAAGTTTGAAATTATAATATTAGATAACTACTGTATCTATTCATTGAGTTCATTAAATTCATGTTAGTGAAATAAATACATGTGATGCCATATATTGGATGTGAAGTACACTGCTCCCACGTATTTGTTTTTGAATGATCTTGTAACCAAATTTGTAACATAATTTATAGTTATCATTGTATAGTTATCAACATTCCACTGTCCAATCTTTGTTATCTTCGACTATTCACTCTGGTTTGATGTCTCCTTTCTCGCCAAACCTCTTTTTTCCATCTCCATGTATCTTATCTCTCCTAATATATTTTATAAGTTTCATTTGTATATACCCAAATCTGTGCATACAATCACAACCCATATCTACACTTCCTAGTAGACCATCCATAAATAGAGTTCCATAATTTCCTTCTTTCTCTCCCACGAGTTGCGGTCTCTTTAACAATAATATATACCACTGATTCAATATCAGGTACCATGAGGTTGGATGCACCCATGGTGAATGAAAATACGTGTATACCATGTGAAGTGGCCTACTGAACGTTTTCAACTGATTTTTGGCCCTTTTTAAAACACTTATTACATTGCAATTGTTTTGATTGTAAATCCATGTTCAGGGTAATTATATGTTTTGATTGCAAATTATCGGACATGGTAACGATATACATTAAAGGTTTGGTCGCAACTATTTGTAAATTCAATTATCGTTGTGGTTATCATCTTAAAATTTATGAGGGACCAATCATCAATAATTTTTCCTTTTCCTTCCATATATCTTCATCAAAATTTATTATATATATATTACAAAATTCAAAGAGAATAGAAAATAATTAATGATTACAAAATCTAAAGAAAATAGACTAAGTCACCATGAATATTAATAAAACAAAATACAACTAAAGTTAAATGAATATTGTATAAAACCAAAATAATGCACTGAGTCAAATACCATCACATTTTAGAATAGGAGGAAATAATTGTATGGTCATTATTCATATGGTTATAACAATATGATATGTGGATGATTAATGGAGCTTATATTTCAATTTAACTTTATAGTGATATGATAAATTTTGTAACTATTAATTTTAAATTAATTATGTGTGATGATCTTCTCTTCGCTCTCATCAGAAAAATGTAATACCCATGTTTCCCCCAGCTTGTAATTAATCATGAAATAGGATTACTGTGCTAAGGAATGTGGATAGAGTAAATGTATTATTGTTTGAATTGTCAATAACTGACTGTCGGGGTGAAGCCTTGAAAGTACTAGCCATGATATCACTAGAGGAAATATTGTGAAAACTATAAGAGAGAGTTCATTATATCAAATAACTCCAAATTTCCCTTGATGGGGATAATAAATCTCCTTCGGATCCCAAGGAGAGAAACCAATTAATGAAGAAAGGACCAATGGTTGAATTATCAACCACTCCCATGAATGAAAGCATGGTCTGACTGAAAAACATCAGCATGAAGTACCACTGGGTATGACAGACCAAGATGACCCAAGTTCCCTTCTGACAAAAGGAACATGATGGGTCGAGAACCATCTTGGGGAAAAGAGAAAATAAAAATCAGTAAGGAGAATGTGTGGAGTTCTCCAACAGACGAGGAATAGAAGGTCGTGAGCTTGATGCTGAGTGAGCATCTGATAAACCTTGCCCAGGGCCATAACATAGAAGGAAATCTTTGAAATTTTGGAGAGAACAGAACCCGAGCAGAAGCTGAAACAGAGAAAGAATCCTTGATAACTGCGAGAGTTCCCTAGTGATATCATGGCTTGGAACGGGGGTGGCCAGGGTGCTAAGAATGAATTCCTTTGAGCCTATGGTTGGGTGGAAGGACGAACACCCACATTCAGTTAGTTGGCTACCACATGTAATAGATAAGTAATCACATATCTTGTGTATTTAAGTGGTACTATGAATTAAAGTTGGATATCCTATGAATGTTGCAGGGATGGATATGTTTTCTTAATGATTTATACTATACCCTTTTGGTGTCTGCTTGATTGTGTAATTAGGAAAGTAGGAAATTTCAAGAATTGGACATGTTTGTATACTCATAAATGCTTGCGTCCTGTGGCGTCTTAAGCCAGAGCCATGAACTGTGAGTTTGTTAACCGTGGGCATAGTTTCATGTATGCAGGTCAACCATCCTAATCGTTCTGAGTCTCTTGGAGGAAAGAGTCTGTTAAGCTTAGGATAGGTAGTGAAGATGTGCATAGGCTCTCTGTTAGGCAAGAAGAAACCGAGAACCACTTAATTTCTATACTTGATGAAGGAGCACAAGAGTAGTG
Source organism: Picea sitchensis (assembly GCA_010110895.2). Classification (NCBI taxonomy): domain Eukaryota; kingdom Viridiplantae; phylum Streptophyta; class Pinopsida; order Pinales; family Pinaceae; genus Picea; species Picea sitchensis. The sequence continues at coordinate 134,299 of SNQJ01S0027000.1, read as the reverse complement.
CAGAACACCCTTCTAAGTGTTAATCAAGGAGAAAGAACGCAACGCTCTTAAATCCTTCATAACTGACAAAGCTCGGGAAGGATAGAAAGACTCAAGTATCGAAAGGGAACATCCTTTCGTTTGGAAGATGAACGGACAAGATCCGTTCAGGAGGATCTGAGGTCTATCATGACTGTTAGATTTGAAGGAGGAGCGCAAGAACTAACGCCTCAACTCCTTCAGTCTTCACAAGATCGACGAATGTTGGTAATCATCATGAAGGGGATGGATCCTCCGAAACTCGAAGTCGCGATGTGATCTAGACCATAAATACAAGGATCTATCGAGACCCACCTCGACCATCGGATTTGTGAGTGTAGAGTTCGAGCGATGGGAGAATCGTTCATTGGTGCGATTAAACTTTCGAAACTTGAATTTGTGATGTGATATAGACCATTGGATCAAGGGAGGTCATGGACCGTCACTCTGACATGAGCAGATTAATGCAAGGACTATGTCAGAGTTAGAAATTCCCTAAGGACTAAGCTCAGAAAAGACTAGCACTTTTTAGAAGCGCAGATGACGTTCAAGAGGTGAACTTGTTTCAAGTTAGTAAGCTTAGGAGGGAAAGCGAAAGTCAAGACCCATACATCAGGGTTCGCAGGAAGTAAATCGAAGGTAGAGACCTTCGAAACATTTGAAATTTTCCAAGTCAGGGAAGAAAGCAAAAGCTCAGGAGGAGGAGAAACAATGACCGTTTGACCGAGCACTGTGAAAGATCTGGACCGTTGGGATTCACGTCCAGAAAATTAGAAGAGCGCGCAAGAGGAGATCAGATCTGGGCCGTCATATCCAAGCACGAGGACCAACAGTCGTTGGATCCGAAGGAAAGTGCACAAGGCATAACCCTTTGAAAGTGCACAAGAGAGTGGACTTGCAAAGTCCCAAAGTTTCGAAGTCAATAAGAACTGTCCAACGTCGGGGTTGATACGTGGCATAAGATCCACAACTTGAAAGGTTTGTGGACAAGGAGGAGGAAAAATAGCTAAAGAAAATCCTGGTAATTGATCGCTAGGGGGATATGTGTTAGGAGATTGTATATTTCGGGTAAATGCACTTCAGAAGGAAGCGAGTGCGTAGAATATTGAAACTCCCGAAAGTCGAAGATCCAAAGTAGATCCTGTCCTTCAACCGACGGGAGATACGTGTCGATATATCGGAGTCTTCTGGGAAGCTACTTCGGAGGTTTCTAGGTGAGAAGTGTGACAAAATCTCAAAGTCCCAAAGGTTGAAGAAGATTGTAACTGCCCATTGTAGAGGGGCACGTGGCAAAAATCCATGAAGTTCGGGTGAAAGTACTCCAGGAGAAAACAAAGGAGCAAAGTTGGAAATCGTCGAACCCCGAATAGTTGAATTAGCTGGGAACCGTCGATCTGCGAGAGGACACATGTCATCAGATCACGGACTCTAGATAAAATTCTCTGGGAGAAGCAAAGCGTGGAGAAACTGAGATTTGAAATCATCGAAGGTCGAAGTCCCGAAGCGGACGACAACCGTTGATTTGAAAGTGGACGCATGGCGCTAGATCTAGAACTCCGGGTACGGTGCACTTTGGAGGAAAGCAAAGGGTGAAAGCGTTGAAGCCCCAAAGGAGATCTCAATCATTGATCGAGGAGGAGGTCGAAGGACCATTGATCTGGTCTTGGTTGAAAAGTGTTGAAGTCCCGAAGAGGACCAGGGCCGTTAATTTGGGGAGGAAAAGTGTCAGAAGATTGTGGAGAGAGGATATATACCGTTTATTGGAGTAGACACGTGGTGAAGGATCGTGGACTCTGGAGAAATATGTTCGAGAGTTTCAGTTGAGATTTGAAACTCCCGAAGTCTGGAGAGCCAGAGAGTCAAAGCAAATATCAATCGTCCGATTCAAGTGGACATGCAGTAGGAATCCACTTACTTTGAGGGGAAGTGAAGTTTGAGATTTGAGATCTCAGAAGTCCAAAGACCCAAAGGAAATATTGACTGTTGATGGAGCAAAGGGGCCGCAGGACCGTTGATCTAGTTGAAAGGTCAAACCCCCGAAGCAAAGGCAGAGCCACTGATTAAGAAGGACAGGTGTCCGCAAATCATCATCTCTAGAATATTGATGTACGAAAGAAAGGAAAGTTTGAGACTTGAGAATTCCAAAGTCCGGAATTCTGAAACAAATCACAGCCAATGATTCGCAAGAGGTCAGATCTAATCCGCAACTTTGAAAGGGATAGATCTGAGACGTCAATTCAGAGGCACCGTCAAGATCGTGAGATCAACGGTCCCGTAGCATTGTGGGGATCGAAGATGCACGAACCTTAAAAAGTTGAGGGTGGGGCCGCCATCCAAACTACAGTTTTGAAGAAAGGACACGTGGAGGCTCGAGGAGAATTGCGGGCCGAAAGGTAGTTTGTTTTTAAACCACCTTTGGCCACGCCTGCAATTGTGTGTTTGTGTGAGGTTATTGCCCAAGGTCACCTCAAGGAGGGTCTTATTTGAAAAGGGGCTAGCACCCAAACTCGGAGATTTCCCAAGCACGAAGGGAAGGTCGCAGGTATTATTAGACCTACACCCGAAAGTCAAAAGGGTCTACTTTTAATTACAAAGAGAGACCATCAGGGTCTCAAAGAGTCGTTGGCTTCAAAATTGGAGATCCTTGACCGGGAGGTCGGATTGGTTCCCCGACTTCCCAAATTAGAAACCATGGATAGAGAATCTGTCCTTTAAGAAAAGAGAAAATGTTTATGCCCCGTCGTGGGTGTGTTACAAATTCATATCAGAGCATGGTTGCAACACTTGGCCTGCTTGGGCTCATGTACGAGTCACGTAAGGAGGTATTGTTATCTACATTTACTCCTTGAGGAGAAGGACTGTAGATTGAACCTGTGATTTTGGGAATTCTTGTTGAATTTTAGCAGAAGAATTTATTTACCCTTGTCAAAGTGATAACTACTCTTACCGAAGTAGGGATATGCTAATTAACATTTATAATAAAACTTGAATGTGGATAGTTGAAGGTGGCATGGCTCTGTCAAGAGTAGTTGAAGCCCAAAGGACGGATGACATGGTGTTTGTAACACTACTTCTAAGCATGGGAAGTTGGAACTTCAGGCACTTATAATGGTAGATTATATAATGGTTAATACATTTGTGGACTTAAATGAATCTGATAGGATCAGGTAGGATCCTTGGCAGTTATAGTTATTGCTCTATATTAAAATCAGAGTATATAACTCCTCATGACTAGAGAAAAGTGAGATGGGTAAGACCCTGTGGACACTGAGGAAAGAAGGTTTTATTGCTAGACGTTGTCGCATAAAGAGGAAAGTGACCTTGGTTGGTTATTGCCTTGAGAAAAGGCAACATCAATACGAGATATGACTATGAGGTTAGTCATGTAAGTGACTGAAATCTCAAACTAAAGGACACTAATGATGCAATTAAACTATCAAGTGAATGCATGAGGTAAAAAGATGCAAGAGATGCCCCTACTTATACACGAATGTGTATACATGATCATAAGGATGATTGGAAGATCCTTGGGAAAAGGATATAGAAGCCTGGTATGTCCATGTGTGTGAATGACATGGAAAAAGTGCAAGCAATAAGCTAGCATGATGAATACTTATCCGTGTTTAATTATTCTTGAGTACACAGGTTTAATGCATTATGGAGCTTCCTAATATGAAGCCTAATAGTAATACCAGTTAGGTATGAATGATATTAAATGTGCAAGTGATGCACGAGTATGATGTAAGTTAACAAAACAAGAATATGTATGGATACATAATTTGGGTACATGACAAAGATGCATGTTTATATTCCCTATGGGATATTTGGTAAACTGCTGAAGCTAACTCACGGTTGAGGCCATCACAAATAGTGATGGATATGAAATAAGGAAGTTGCATGCTGAAAAAGTTCTCTGTGGATGAACTGTGTGAAGACTCTGTTAGGAAAACAAAGTCACAACCTTAA
>SNQJ01S0027000.1:117593-129481 GCA_010110895.2 Picea sitchensis | reverse complement strand
GGCTTTTCTGAATTCTTAGAAATTTCGACCTTTAGAAGGATTTTGCCTCTTCTATTTCTTTCATGGATAGGAACTGGTTCTGTTGCTAGAAGAGCCCTTTGAATCGCCAGCTTTCTTCTCAGAGGAATCATTCGACGCTTGTCCTTTACCTCTAGGGTGGACCTTCTTCGAGGTGCTCCTCTCAGTGTGGCCACTGATATGACCATGTTTCTGAGTTTCAGGTTCATGCTGCATTTGTCTTTGTAGATCGGATAAGCTCTACAGTAAAACTGCATTAATTTATGTTTTCTTTTCTTGTTCTTTCATCATCCTTTCATTGTCAGCCTTGCAGCTTTGTAATTCGACCATGAGACTCCTCACAGTCTTGGCTAGATCTGGAGGGGTCCCTACTGCCCTCCTTTCGTTAGACTCTTTGTCTCTATTATGGGAGCCTTCCCCCACTTCATAATGAGTCACCATACTATGCGTTGATAATTTCCCGTGGTTTATCTTCCGCTTGTGTGCAAAAGGGAAAAAAAAAATGCTAGTTGTTAGTCAATATTTATATTTATTTATAACCATTACATAATTCATATTCTCACATCTACACACAAACAATAGGGTTTTTTCATTCTTAACTTCGTCCTTTGATTAGGAAGGTTAAGACAGGGGGTTACTCCTTTTAGGAGTGTTCCGAACAGAGCTTCTGCGCAACTCGTTCATGAGCCCAAGAAGGCCAAGTGTTGTAACCATGCTTTGATACCAATTTGTCACATAACCATTCTAGCATAATAAATTGTTCATCGATTACTCGAGGATCAAAATCCCCGAGATACTTACGGGGGCCTAGTGTCAGCTAGTTCCTCATATGTCCACCTCCATGTGATCATGGGTCACGACTACAGGCCAAATGAGTACGGCGTCTTTTCGCACTTTGTGACTTAGTGCTACCAAAACGTCGAGTCTTTCGACTCTGCAAACCCCGAAGCTCGAAACAGTGAAACGCCGAACCCCAACAAGGCTAGCAAGTGGAAAGTTTCCCGCTTGGGATCTTGTCCACGTGACCCTGCTCCGTGTCCACATGCTTAAGCCAACCAAGCGCTTATCGGCTTTTCACGATTTGGGGAATTGTGGTGTATGACTTCTACCTTTCCCCATTCAAATCTCTGAATTTCGAGGTCTCCAAAGTTTCCCTCAAAAGCGAGATCAACGACCATAAGCCTACCCTGATCCAAGAGTATGGATCCTTTCAGAGTCTCGGTACTTGGGAGTTCGAAATGCAATGACTCTAAGACTCCTTGTCATTCAAATCTCTGAATTTCGTTATGGGAATTCATGTAAGAGATCGACGGCTCTCAAGAGTGTGGATCCAATGGTCCACGGGATTTTGGGACTTTTCCCGAAACTTTGACAGCTCACCACACGTCTCCTCTAATGGATGGTCCATATTCTTTCGGGACTTCTCCTCTCTGCTACATCGCGTATCGAGCTTTCGGGTATCGGGATTTCGCGAGTCACGAAGACAAGGGTTCTTGCTCTTTGGTTTCCTGGATGTCGAAATGTCGATTGGCAGCCACGTGTCCCTCCGATGGACGGCGGCAACCTTTAGCCAAGATCAATGGTCGTGATATTTTCGGGATGATCAACGGTCATGATCAAGTCCCGGATTTCCTTAACCTTATTCACACCTCACGCCATTTTGGGGTTTCGGTGATCAGGATTTCATGGGTAGCAAAGACAAGGGTTCTTTCCCTTTGGTTTCCTAGATGCCGAAATACATATATATATTTATATTATTATTTACATTCATCGACCTTTTCCACAAGGTCCATTCACATCACACATTCACATTTTTTAGTTTGCCATAGTTCTTGTCCAGTATAGTTATTTTTACAGACTGGGGTAAACAGGGTGTTACATATATATATTACAAAATTCAAAGAGAATAGAAAAGAATTAATGATTACAAAATCTAAAGAAAATAGACTAAGTCACCATGAATATTAATAAAACAAAATACAACTAAAGTTAAATGAATATTGTATAAAACCAAAATAATGCACTGAGTCAAATACCATCACATTTTAAAATAGGAGGAAATAATTGTATGGTCATTATTCATATGGTTATAACAATATGATATGTGGATGATTAATGGAGCCTATATTTCAATTTAACTTTATAGTGATATGATAAATTTTGTAACTATTAATTTTAAATTAATTATGTGTGATGATCTTCTCTTCACTCTCATCAGAAAAATGTAATACCCATGTTTCCCCCAGCTTGTAATTAATCATAAAATAGGATTACTGTGCTAAGGAATGTGGATAGAGTAAATGTATTATTGTTTGAGTTGCCAATAACTGACTGTGGGGGTGAAGCCTTGAAAGTACTAGCCATGATATCACTAGAAGAAATATTGTGAAAACTATAAGAGAGAGTTTATTATATCAAATAACCCCAAATTTCCCTTGATGGGGATAATAAATCTCCTTCGGATCCCAAGGAGAAAAACCAATTAATGAAGAAAGGACCAATGGTTGAATTATCAACCACTCCCATGAATGAAATCATGGTCTGACTGCAAAATGTTAGCCTGAAGTACCACTGGGTATGACAGACCAAGCTGACCCAAGTTCCCTTCTGACAAAAGGAACATGATGGGTCGAGAACCATCCTGGGGAAAAGAGATAATAAAAATCAGTAAGGAGAATGTGTGGATCTCTCCAACAGATGAGGAACAGAAGGCCACGAGCCTGATGTCGAGTGAGCATCTGATAAACCTCGCCCAAGGCCATAACATAGAAGGAAATCTTTGAAAGTTTGGAGAGAACAGAACCCGAGTGGAAGCTGAAATAGAGAAAGAATCCTTGATAACTGCGAGAGTTCCCTAGTGATATCATGGCTTGGAACGGGGGTGGCCAGAGTGCTAAGAATGAATTCCTTTGAGCCTATGGTCAGGTGGAAGGACGAACACCCACTTTCAGTTAGTTGGCTACCACATGTAATAGATAAGTAATCACATATCTTGTGTATTTAAGTGGTACTGTGAATTAAAGTTGGATATCCTATGAATGTTGCAGGGATGGATATGTTTTCTTAATGATTTATACTATACCCTTTTGGTGTCTGCTTGATTGTGTAATTAGGAAAGTAGGAAATTACATAAATTGGACGTGTTTGTATACTCATAAATGTTTTCATCCTGTGGTGGCTTAAGCCAGAGCCACGAACTGTGAGTTCGTTAACCATGGGCATAGTTTCATGTATGCAGGTCAACCCTCCTAGTCGTTCTGAGTCTCTTGGAGGACGGAGTCTGTTAAGCTTGGGATAGGTAGTGAAGATATGCACAGGCTCTCTGCGAGGCAAGAAGAAATCGAGAACCACTTAATTTCTATACTTGATGAAGGAGCACAAGAGTAGTGCAGAAGACCCTTCTAAGTGTTAATCAAGGAGAAAGAGCGCAATGCTCTTAAATCCTTCATAACTGACGAAGCTCAGAAAGGATAGAAAAACTCAAGTATCGAAAGGGAACATCCTTTCGTTTGGAAGATGGACGGACAAGATCCCTTTAGGAGGATCTGAGGTCTATCACGACTGTTAGATTTGAAGGAGGAGCACAGGAACTAACGCCTCGACTCCTTCAGTCTTCACAAGATCGAAGAATGTTGGTAATCATCGTGAAGGGGATGGATCCTCCGAAACTCGAAGTCATGATGTGATCTAGACCGTAAATACAAGGATCTATCGGGACCCACCTTGACCGTCGAATTTGTGAGTGCGGAGTTCGCCCGATGGGAGAATCGCGCGTTGGTGCGATTAAACTTCCAAAACTCGAATTTTTGATGTAATATAAACCGTTGGATCGAGGGAGGTCATGGACCATCACTCTGACATGAGCAGATTAATGCAAAGAGTACGTGAGAGTTAGAAATTCCCTAAGAACTAAGCTCAGAAAAGACTAGTGCTTTTTAGAAGTGCAGATGACGTCCAAGAGGTGAACTTGTTTCAAGTTCGTAAGCTCAGGAGAGAAAGCGGAAGTCAAGACCCATACATTAGGGTTTTCAATAAGTAAATTGAATGTAGAGACCTTCGAAACATCTGAAATTTTCCAAGTCAGGGAAGAAATCAAAAGCTCAGGAGGAGGAGCAACATTGACCATTTGACCGAGCACTGTGAAAAATATGGACCGTTGGAATCCACGTCCAGACAATTAGAAGAGCACGTAGGAGGAGATCAGATCTGGGCCGTCATATCTAAGCATGAGGACCAACAGTCATTGGATCTGAAGGAAAGTGCACAAGGCATAACCCTTTGAAAGTGCACAAGAGAGTGGACTTGCGAAGTCCCAAAGTTTCGAAGTCAATCAGAACCGTCCAACGTCGGGGTTGACATATGGCGTAAGATCCACAACTTCGGAGGTTTGTAGACAAGGAGGAGGAAAAATAGCCAAAGTAAATCATGGTCGTTGATCACCAGGGGGATACATGTCAGGAGATCGTATATTTTGGGTAAATGCACTTCAGAAGGAACCGAGTGCGTAGAATCTTGAAACTCCTGAAAGTCGAAGATCCAAAGTAGATCCTGTCCTTCAACCCGCGGGAGATACATGTCAATATACTGGAGTCTTTTGGGAAACTACTTCGGAGGTTTCCAGGTGAGAAGTGTGAAAAACTCCCGAAGTCCCGAAGGCCGAAGAAGATTGTAACCGCCCGTTGTAGAGGGGCACGTGGCGAAAATCCATGAAGTTCGGGTGAAAGTACTCTAGGATAAAACAAAGGAGCAAAGTTGGAAATTGTCGAATCTCGAATAGCCGAAGTAGTTGGGAACCTTCGATCTGCGAGAGGACACATGTCATCAGATCGCAGACTTTGGATAAAATTCTCTAGGAGAAGCAAAGCGTGGAGAAACTGAGATTTGAAATCATCGAAGGCTGAAGTCCCAAAGTAGACAACAGCCGTTGATTTGAAAGTGGACGCGTGGCACTAGATCTATAACTCTGGGTACGACACACTTTGGAGGAAAGAAAAGGGTGAAAGCGTCGAAGTCCCAAAGGAGATCTCAATCGTTGATTGAGGAGGAGGTCGAAGGACCATTGATCTGGTCTTGGTTGAAAAGTGTTGAAGTCCCGAAGAGGACCAGGGTCGTTAATTTGGGGAGGAAAAGTGTCAGAAGATCGTGGAGAGAGGATATGGACCGTTTATTGGAGTAGACGCATGTCGAAGGATCGTGGACTCTAGAGAAATGTGTTTGAGAGTTTCAGTTGAGATTTGAGACTCCCGAAGTCTGGAGAGCCGGAGAGTCGAAGTAAATCTTAATCGTCCGAGTCAAGTGGACACGCAGCAGGAATCCACTTACTTTGAGGGGAAGTGAAGTTTGATATTTGAGATCTCAGAAGTCTGGAGACCCAAAGGAAATCTCGACCTTTGATCTAGAAAAGGGGCTGCAGGACCGTTGATCTAGTTGAAAGGTCAAACCCCCGAAGCAAAGGCAGAGCCACTGATTGAGAAGGACAGGTGTTCGCAAATCGTCGTCTCTAGAATATTGACGTACAGAAGAAAGGAAAGTTTGAAACTTGAGAATTCCGAAGTCCGGAATTCCGAAACAAATCACAGCCAATGATTTGCAAGAGGTCAGATCTGATCCACAGCTTTGAAAGGGATAGATCTAAGATGTCATTTCAGAGGCACCGTCAAGATCGTGAGATCGACGGTCCCATAGCATTACGGGGATCGAAGATGCACGAACTTTAAAAAGTTGAGGGCAGGCTGCAATCCAAACTACAGTTTTGAAGAAAGGACACGTGGAGGCTCGAGGAGAATTGCGGGCCGAAAGGTAGTTTGTTTTTAAACCACCTTTGTCCACGCTCGCAATTGTGTGTTTGTGTGAGGTTATTGCCCAAGGTCACCTCAAGGAGGGTCTTATCTGAAAAGGGGCTAGTGCCCAAACTCAAAGATTTCCCAAGCACGAAGGGAAGGTCACAAGTATCATTAGACCTACACTCGGAAGTCAAAAGGGTCTGCTTTTAATTATAGAGAGAGACCATGAGGGTCTCAGAGAGTCGTTGGCTTCAAAATCGGAGATCCTTGACCGAGAGGTTGGACTGGTTCCCTAACTTCCCAAATTAGAAACCATGGATAGAGAATCTATCCTTTAAGTAAAGAGAAAATGTTTATGCCCCATCATGGGTGTGTTACAAATTGGTATCAGAGCATGGTTGCAACACTTGGCCTTCTTGGTCTCATGTACGAATCGCGTAAGGAGGTATTGTTATCTGCATTTACTCCTTGAGGAGAATGACTGTAGATTGAACTTGTGATTTTGGGAATTCTTGTTGAATTTCAGCAGAAGAATTTATTTAGCCCTATCAAAGTGATAACTACTCTTACCGAAGTAGGGATATGCTAATTAACATTTATAATAAAACTTGAATGTGGATAGTTGAAGGTGGCATGGCTCTGTCAAGAGTAGCTGAAGCCTGGAGGACGGATGACCTGGTGTTTGTAACACTACTTCTAAGCATGGGCAGTTGGAACTTCAGGCACTGATGATGGTAGATTATATAATGGTAAATACCTTTGTGGGCTTAAAGGAATCTGATAGGATCCTTGGCAGTTATAGTTATTTCTCTATATTAAAATCAGAGTATATAACTCCTCATGACTAGAGAAAAGTGAGATGGGTAAGACCCTATGGACATTGAGGAAAGAAGGTTCTATTGCTAGACGTTGTTGCATAAAGAGGAAAGTGACCTTGGTTGGTTATTTCCTTGAGAAAATGCAACATCAATACAAGATATGACTATGAGGTTAGTCTTGTAAGTAACTGAAATCTCAAACTAAAGGACACTAATGATGCAATTAAAATATCAAGTGAATGCATGAGGTAAAAAGATGCAAGAGATGCCCCTACTTATACATGAATGTGTATACATGATCATAAGGATGATTAGAAGATCCTTGGGAAAAGGATATAGAAGCCTAGTATGTCCATGTGTGTGAATGACATGGAAAAAGTGCAAGCAATAAGCTAGCATGATGAATACTTATCCATGTTTAATTATTCTTGAGTACATGGGTTTAATGCATTATGGAGCTTCCTAATATGACGCCTGATAGTAATACCAGTTAGGTATGAATGATATTAAACGTGCAAGTGATGCACAAGTATGATGTAAGTTAACAAAACTAGAATATGTATGGATACATAATTTGGGTACATGACAAAGATGCATGTTTATATTCCTTATGGGATATTTAGTAAACTGTTGAAACTAACTCACGACTGAGGCCATCAAAAATAGTGATGGATATGAAATAAGGAAGTTGCATGCTGAAAGAGTTCCCTGTGGATGAATTGTGTGAAGACTCTGTCAGGAAAACAAAGTCACAACCTTAATAACTGCTGAGAATTAAGCAATGAGCCACAAGATTATATATATATATATACACCAGAATCTTGGATTACATTTTGAAAAACATCATGTAATAAATAGAAGACTAATAATGAATCTTGACCATTCTGATAACCGAATGGCAACATGTAGGATGCACAGGTTCATGATTCATTATGGGAAAAAGATTTTTCTATTAAAGCATGTTGATGTATCCTAAGAGTAAGGATGAGCCTAACCCAAGGTTGCTCAGGAAAAGAGCAGAAAGATCACAATAAGAAGTAGATTGCATAAGTAAAGGGGGATAAGAGAAACACTTTCCTCACCCTAAGAACCCTAAATTGTTTAACAGAGCCATAGGATTAAAAGAGAAGTTGTGGAAACGAGTATAGTTGGTAAAAGGTAAGTAAACCCCCTGAGTATGATTAAATGAATAAATGAGTACGTTTAATTGAATAGGCTTGGTTGAAGCCATGATTAAGAAAAGGCAGTGAGGCCTTTGAGATAACTCGACTGCACTGAAAATTCTCAGGCGGTGTAAAAAGAGTTGGAAGAAGAGGAGAGTCCTCAATTCTTTTCTTATTGAGTATTATGTTTTCTCTTGGATGAGAAAGATGGTACACTAATGAAAGTAAAACGGTTTTGACACCATAGTGATCAGGATTGTATTTCTGAAGATACAATTGAAATATGTTTGTGTTGCATTTGTGGAAACATTTGAGGATAATGTGATGGAGTGCATAAAGATATGCTAGTACATTTTGAAGATGTTTTATGAATTTGAATGTTACGATACATGCATTTGGTTTAATATTACAACTAATGTAATTGTGACTATGATGATGCATGCTATGTATAAAAAGGAATTGGATCTATTGAGGAAGACAATTGCCAATGATGGGCAAACTCAAGCAGAGGATGACCAGGAGAAGGTTGTGGTTGAAATATTGTTGACAGGGCTGTAAAATTCCCCATAAAGCATCGTTGATGAGGTAAAAAAATCAGAAGAGGGTGCTAGCATCCAAGAACCGGTATAAAGATATTCATGCCTATGTGGCACAAGGTATGAAGGGATTTGGTAAGAACCCCTTCTGAAATATTTTATTGTCTTAGTATTATGCATGAACTTTTGAAAGGAATGTGTATGCCTTGGGTACCCAAGTAAGGTATGATTCAGGAAGGAGAACCTGAATGATGGAGGTATGAACCTCTGGTAGTAAACATTATTTGTAACCCTTGAAAGAATTCATGAACTGATATGTCATGAATGCATTGACTAATCAAGGAATTCTTAAAGGCATTCATGTGAAAATTTTGGGTTTATGTGTACTGATTTGGGATCGTGATTGGCCTATAGAAGGCAGTGTGGTCCTACTGTAAGAATGAAAGAAAATGAATAAGCCATATGAGGAGAAGGTTGGTTAAATTCCAACCCACCATGGCCAAGAACCGGTCATAAAGTGTGACGAACTTGAAAACAATGCAAGAGTGCATTGGGTATGAATGTGGCCATGAAATAATTCGCACATTTGTTAAAATCCTTTGAAATGTTGAATTACGTTTTGAAAGGGTTGGTATGTTGAAATGAGGCATAGGCAACGCATGTGATTCCCTTTTTATTTTTATATAGATGTGATAAACTGTTAGTATGCATGGTTTTGAATATAGATATATATACATGGATGCATGAGAGACTAACAATTTGTTTGGATGTGTAAAGAATGAATTGCGGGGAGGAAATGGGTCTTGGATATGGCGGTATTATAAGCCCATAAGGAAGACCAATTGCCTACTGAGCCAAACTACAAGGAATGGTATTTCCTTTTTGAGAAAGTGAATTTGATTGTTAGTATGCACAATTTTGAAATTGGTTGTGATGACATTGTAAAGGTACAATAAAAATGTATGTGCATGGAAAAGCTAACAATTTGTTTGGCTGATTGAAGTTGAAAGTGCAGGAAGCAAAGGGGTCTTGGATATGGAAGCATTGTAATCCTATAAGGAAGACCAATTTCCTGCTGAGCCAAACCGCTATGAGAAGGAAAGTCCCATAATTACGAATCTGGTTCATGTGCGAAACAAATATGGAAATAAAATGTGGAATTGGAAATTTGTAGGTGACAGATTTACAAGGAAATTATGAATTTAAAATTTATGATGATGTCTAATGAATTTCTGTATACCTATGATACAGGTGAAAGGAAAAGATCTGTGAAGAGTGCAGAGACGAGAGACTGAAATCTTAGGTTCGAGGAAGAACTGTGAAAAAGAGTATAATCCGATCGCATGAAATAGAGACTAACAATTTGTTTAGCTGTGTAAAGAATGAATCACCAAGAGAAGGAGAGTAACCTTCGTCCCTATCTATTACAGTACTGAGAGAATGAGAGTAACCTTCATCCCTATATATTACGGTGCCGGGAGAAGGAGAGTAACATTCATCCCTATCTATTATAGTGCCAGGAGAAGGAGAGAAACCTTTGTCCCTAACTTTAGTTGAGCCAGAAGGTTGTCAAGCTATAAAAGCATGAAAAATGGTTATTGTTGAGCCATGAGAACCCCGTGGTAAGCCATGATCACCTAGAATATGTTGTGTTGAGGTAACCCAAGCCATAGGGATACCTCGGCAAAGCAAGTCAAAGGTATTGCTCGACTATAAGACTTGATAAAGTCTCTAGAATTATTTTTGTGCGAGAAAACCTTGGCAAGGCAAGATGGATCACCCGATGGATTGTATAGCAGAGAAGGGGATGCTTGAGTGTGGGCATGATGGGTGAGTGACCACAAGGAAGATGAGACCTTAATAGTTCTTTTAAACTATTGATTGGGATCATGTACACAATGGGTAGTTCTTCCTGTGCGAGAAAACCTTGGCAAGGCAAGATGGATCACCCAAGGGACTGTATGGCAGAGAAGGGGATGCCTGAGCCTGGGCATGGAGGGTGAGTGACCACAAGGAAGATGAAGCCTTGATAGTTCTCGTAAAATATTGATGGGGATCATACACCCAATGGGTATGTCAAGGAAAAACAATGAGCATGGATAACAAAACAACCATGTGGATACAAATCCACAAACTACGCAGATAATTATTGTGCTAAGATTAAAAAAACATTCTGAGAAATTTTTATACAATGTTATCACTTGAGACTATGATTACTATGCTTTTTGTCCAAGAATTATTGAAAGCAGGTGTTTTTGAGAAAGAACACTAAGGACGGTGTTCCTATAATGGGGAGGTAATTGTAGCACCCCATGTTTCCCCTAGCTTGTAATTAATCATAAAATAGGATTACCATGCTAAGGCATGTGGACAGAGTAAATGTATTATTGTTTGAGTTGCGAATAACTGACTGTGGAGGCGAAGCCTTCAAAGTACTAGCCATGATATCACTAGAGGAAATATTGTGAAAACTATAAGAGAGGGTGCATTATATCATTTATAACCCCAAATTTCCCTTGATGGGGATAATAAATCTCCTTCGGATCAAAAGGAGATAAACCAGTTAATGAAGAAAGGACCAGTGATTGAATTATCAACCACTCCCATGAATGAAAGCATGGTCTTACTGCAGAATGTTAGCCCGAAGTACCACTGGGTATGACAGACCAAGCTAACCCGAGTTTCCTTGTGACAGAAGGAACATGATGGGTCGAGAACCATCCTGGGGAAAAGAGTAATAAAAATCGGTAAGGAGAATGCACAGAGCTCTCCAGCAGATGAGGAATAGAAGGTCGCAAGCTTGATGTCGAGTTATCATCTGATAAACCTCGCCCAGGGCCATAACAGAGAAGGAAATCTCTGAAAGTTTGTAGAGAGGAAGCTTAAACAGAGAAAGAATCCTTGAGAACTGCGAGAGTTCCTTGGTGATATCATGGCTTGGAATGGGGGTGGTCGGAGTGCTAACACTGAATTCCTCTGAGCTTTTGGGTTGATGGACGAACACCTTCAATCAGTGAGTTAGCTACCACCTGTAATAGATAAGTAATCACATATCTTGTGTATTTAAGTGGTACTATGAATTAAAGTTGGATATCCTATGAATATTACAGGGATGTATATGTTTGCTTACTTATTTATACTGTATCATTTTTGTGTCTTCTTGATTGTGTAATTAGGCAAGTAGGAAATTGCATGAATTGGACGTTTTTGTATACTCGTAAATGCTTGTGTCTTGTGGTGGCTTAAGTCAGAGCCACGTGTATATGTGTTGTACATGCACATAATAGATCTAGCTAAACAATGATACACACATTTGCAGAGAGAATTGGAAAAATAAGAAGAAGGAGAGAAATAATGGAAGAATTCTCATTAACCGTTTCCACGCTCAAAGAGTGAATAATTTACAATAGATATAGGATACATGAGTAACTAATGAGCTACAGTGGTGGTCTAGATTGATCTGGACACACACGAGTAAACTGCCACCTAGTCTAGTCTCTCAGGCAGTTACAGGAGTGAACTGCCACCTAGCTAAGTTAACTAGTCAACTAGTCTTCAGTTAACTGACCA